>JAQZBX010035657.1:0-24489 GCA_029593785.1 Cabassous unicinctus
AAAGCAATGGGAAAAAAAAAAAAAAACCAAAACAAAAATCCCTGTCCTCAAGGGACTTCCACTGCTCAGGAGAATTTACAGGTTTTCTGGTTTCAGAGCTCAAAAGCTTCTCCGTGTAGGAATTTATGCTCCCCAGAGTGACAGAGTTGGACTCAGTTGTGGTTTCCCTACACATGGCTCTTCTGTCCTTCTATTTGAACCTATAATTAGTACTAGAGTTAGTAGGTGTACATCCAAGAGACTTAAATCTTTGGGCTGTCCATGTGCCAGCTGGATCCTGAATCTCAATGGAGTTGCAAAACCTACTTTCCAGTTCATTGGTCTCACCCAGGACAATTAACATGGAGATGATGATGGACAATTACCATACCCAGGAACCGAGAGAGTCTACAACTTCAAGCAAGAGAGTCCCATCCACCCGCCCTATGGGATCCCAGCCTCCTCTCAATTAGAGGTGGAGTGGACATCACCATCCCAGAATCCTCAGGGGGGAATGAACTATGGACTAAAGTAGATTTACTGGCATTCTACTATAGACTTATTGTGATTCTAGCAATGGAAGAAATTATATCATTGATGTGGAGGCAGTGGCCACTGGAGGTTCTGAGGGCAAGGAGAGGAAAAACAGGTGTAATACAGGAGCATTTTTGGGACTTGGGAATTGTCCTGAATGACATTGCAACAATAGATACAGGCCATTATAAATCTTGCTATATCCTACAGAATTGGGTGGGACAGAGTGTAAACTACAATGTAAACTTTAATCCATGTTTAGTGGTAATGCTCCAAAACGTGTTCATCAATTGCAATGAATGTACCTCACTAATGAAGGATGTTGTTAATGTGGGAAAATGTGGGAGGTGTGGGGAGCAAGGCATATGGGAATCCCCTATATTTTTTATGTAACATTTGTATAATCTAAGTATCTTTAAAAAAAGTTTTTTAATTAAAAAAAAATAAAGAGACAACTGTATGAGATAACAAGAAATTTGATTACAGCAACATTCTTAAAATAGAGGATATAAAACCCTGAATGTTAACAGTGACATTACATCAAAGCAAAATTCTGTGACAGCAGTTCTTCTAGGGTCAACATAACACAATATGATCTTTGTTCTTAGTTTTCAGCTGATATAGCTGGAATCTAAAGATCTTCTTGATAATGCAGTGAGCGGTCATGAACCGCATGGCCTTTGAGCAATGCACTCTGAATATTATTTCTATCAACTGAGCTTTGGAAAAAGAAAGATTGACAGTGAGCTCACCCGGGAAATGCCCAGTGTGAGCCTTCCTGTGCTTCCAGTGAGGACAGACCTGCGTGTCTTGGCCTGAAAAAAATGTAGAGGCGTTTATAACTTGACACTTTCCTCAGAGAAGTAAAATATTGAAAAGACACACAGAGAATGACTAGCTTTTAGCCAGACAGACTGTACATGAAATGTATACCAAGGTACAAGTAAATGAGGTAATTTGCATGAAATCACAGTACCTAAATTTGTTAAAATGGGAAGCTTTGGGAATGTCTGCTGTATTACAAATAATACAGAACAAATAACTCCCAAACACATAATGACTCAAACATGATAGAAGTTTCTTTCTCTCTTATGTTACAGCACAGTGCAGAACTCAATGAAGAGGCAGCTTTCCATGTGGTCCTTTACAGACTCAGGCTTTCTGCTTTGTGGTCGGCCTTTCTCTAAGTCCTTGGAGTCCTCTCCATTCAGCCAATAATTGAAGAAAGAGAGCTTGAGAGATCATGTGGGAGCCTGTTCTTTCATTTCCTCCCTCACGCCACTGGCCAGAACACGGTCTTATGGCCTACAAGGGAGGCTGGGGAAGAGTCTTGATCTGTGTAGGAGGAAACGGAAATGGATGCAGAGAACAATTAGTCAATATCTGCTGCACCTAAGAATGTCAACAACATTTGTTTGGTTTTTTAAAAAGATTTTTATTTATTTACTTATTTATCCTCCCCCTCCCCCAGATGGTTCTCTTGTCTGTCTGCTCGCCTTCTCCAGGAGGCACCGGAAACTGAACCCCGGACCTCCCATGTGGTAGGCGGGCGCCCGCCTGGTTGAGCCACATCCGCTTCCCCAACATTTGTTTTAAAATAGCTGATCTATAGCCCCTATTTCTTGCAGTAATAAACTAATCAGTTTTAGGCCATATCCAGGTAGAATTTTAAAAATTAACTGCATGTAAACATTTTATATTTTTGTTCTATAAAGTAGGAGATTTTATATCCACTTCATTTATTGTGGTGTCAGATTGTTAGGTTAAGTTACAAACGTCCATTAATTAGAAAAAATTCCTCTTCATGGTCTCCTTCATCTTTTTAAACTTTCAAATCCCCTCTTTCATCAAGAGAAAAGTAATACTCCATTTATCATTACATATCTCTGTTTGGTTTTAGGTACTTATTTTAGTACCATCTAAAATGTCACACACACACACAAATTTCTGATTCAAATAAAACAAAAGTCCCAAGAACCAAACTTGCCCTTAAATCTCCACACACACACATCTGTGGGCAACTCCCTGTGGGTCTGCAGTTCGGAAGGAAATACCAGAAAGCAGGAGAGCAACCATATTAGGACACCTCAAATCCACTTCAACTTTATTCTTTAGCTGGGATTGTGAGTAGGGATTTGAGAGGGTCAGGAGAGCTGTAGGTTTATACTGTACCTCCTACTAATTCCCCTCTTTTAGAATTGCCTAGAAGCCTCAGGAGACCCAGCACAGGAAGCAAACATCCTGCCCACTCCCACCCCTGCTCCTGCAGGCCTTGTATTTCTCAAGAACCCCACATACTTTATGACATGACTGAGGGTCTCCACAACTTTCAATACTCCTCCTTTGGCAACCCCAACAGACATTCAATCTAAATTAAACAGTATGCTGTCTATACAAACACAGCCGGAAGAGAGTTACCTAGTTCCACCTACTTTCCAAACATATTTTGGTCCCAAAGTCAAATCTGGAGCCACCTCTTCTACAAAACCTATCAGATCCAGTACCCAAAAGGCATCAAAGGATACAGAAGAGGGAGGCGGATGTGGCTCAATCGATGGGGCTCCCGTTTACCACGTGGGAGGCCCCGGGTTCGATTCCCGGGGCCTCCTGGTGAAGACAAGCCAGCCCGCGTGGCTCGGTGAGCTGACACAGCAAGACATCGCAACAAAGGGAGATGAGCAGACACAGAAAAACACACAGCAAATGGACACAGCGAGCACAAGCAGCAAGGGGGGATAAATAAATAAATAAAAAATAAATCTTTAAAAAAAGGATACAGAAGACGTAGGCAAATTGTCAGAACTCAGATGTTCAGCTCAATTTTGCCCCTCCAAGAACTCTTTGATTAGTCTGAACTGAAGTAGGGAAAGTTCCAGAATTCCTAAGTTGAGGGGGCAGAGGGCCATAGTCTAAATCAGAAGGGGTATCGGGGCACTCACCTCGAAGCTGCCTTTGCATTGCAAGCACAGTTCTTGTTTGTTTGGGGTGACTGGGGGTCGGAGATGTATGAGTATTGCAGGGGAACTAAAGCCCTCCAACTCAGCTCTTGCAGCCACCATGGGTGGCATTCAGCCAAATGTTCCACCAGCCTCTCCTTTCATCTTAGAAAACCCTGAAAGCATCTAGTTTATAAAAAACAAATCTTCACTTCCCATCTCGTGGAAAAAATGTTCTTCCAAAGTTCAAGGGGTCTTTAAGAAAAGACATCTACCCATCACACCCATAGTAAGATCACCTGACAATTACCTGCCTACCCTTATCTAGGAACCTCAAAATGTAAAATTCAGAATTAGGATCATTTCCCTAAGTATCATAAGTGTTTTGTTTGACTCATTTACTTTTCTTCTATCTCCAAGAATGTGAGTTAAGGAATTTGCAAGTATTCCCCCCAGCTCCAGTGTTGTTATGGCCGACTAATTTCTAATAAGTGACATATTTTTTATGCATTTAATAAACATTTTCCTATAATAAAAGTGACTTTTGCTCACTAAAAAAAAATTGGAAAATACAGAAAATCATCCATTAATCACCACTTAAAATAATCATTACTATCATTTTGTGTTTTCCTTGTTTCTGTATTTATTGTTTTGCATATTCAAGATCTAGTATTAACCTGATTTTTTTTCTTTTGCATTTTACCATAAACACTTTACCTTGTCATAAGAATTCTTTTTTTATATCATTTTTAATGGCTGGATAATACTTTCTCATCGGATGTACCCATTCTCTTATTGCTGAACATTTACTTTGTTTTTCTATTTCCACTAGAAATAATGGTGCAAGGAACTTGTGCATAAATATTTTCAAATTTTGGTGAGTTCTATTAGGATTGACTCTAGAAGTGGAGATGTCAGTTTACAATATTTTTATAAGAATATAAAAATAATATATGGCCAAAACTCAATATTTTCAAAGACAAAAATAAAAATCACCCAGAAACTCACTGAAAAGAAATAACCACTTGCTACTCTTTTGTCATATATTGTTCCAGCTTTTGTTCTAAGAACATATATTTACATTTATGATTAAATATGGGGGTAGGTTGACTTATGTACCCCAATTTCACATGTTCTTAATCTTGATCTGCATTCCTGTGAGTGTGAACCCATCGTAAATAGGACCTCTTGAAGAAGGTAGTTAAGGTGTGGCCCAGCTGAAAGAGGTTGGGAGTTAATCCATATTACTAAAGATCTTCAGAAGCAGAAGAAATTCAGCCAAAGAGAGAGAGAGAACCACGAGGAGGAGCTGGAATCTCGAGGAGGAGGGAGAGGACCTCTCCAGGTGACGCGAGGCCAGGATACGAGCTAAAGAACCTCAAGGATCTAGCTAGCAAGAAAGCTGCTGACCCCTGGAGAAAGCAAACCTTCTATCCTCTGAAGCCATGAGCCAATAGTTCCTGCTGTTAAGTGAACCCTCAGTGTGGTATTTGTCGTAAGCTAAGATAGCTTTCAGTACCAGAAAGCACAGTGCTGCTATTAAAAATTCCTAAAAATGTGTAAACAGCGTTGGAATTGGGTAATGGGTGGAGGCTGGAAAAACTGTGAGGTGCTTGGTGGAAAAGGACTAGATGGCATTGAAGAGAATGTTAGCAGAAATACAGTTATTAAAGGGAATGATGAATGTATTATTGGAAACTGGAAGAAAGGTGATCCTTCTTATAAAGTAGCAGAGAACTTGGCTGAATGATGTACTAACATTGGCTTGAAAGTGCAATTTGTAAGTGATGAACTTGTATATTTAGCTGAGATTTCCAAGCTAAGCACGGAAACCTATATAGACATACATATTTTTATTAAAAATTAGATCATATGTGCAGTGTTTTTTATTTAAGAATAGATCATCATATTCCACATGACCAAATAGTTTTCATCATTTTAATGGCTGCATGGTATTCCAATATATGGCTGTACCCAAACTCACTTTACTAAGCCTCTATAATTGGACATTGTCAAAGAAAAAGCCTGCACTGGACAATGACAAGCAAGGGTGACTTTATTCAGGAACTGCTAGTACAGGAGACAGGGTAGAACTCAACTCCATGGAAACAAAGGACAGCCGGCTTTTGAAGGGTTGGGAGTGGGTTAGAGGAAAAGCCCTGGAAGATAGTAAGGGGCTTGATCACTGGGGTGGGTGAAGGATTTGCTGGGGTTGCAGTTAGGACTGTTAGGTTCCACTGAGATGGGTGAGGGATTTACTGAGGTTGCAATTAACACCACTTGGTTCAGAATGTTTTCCTTTGCGGTAATTAGGCCACTGGAGTCCGCCAGTGCTGGCGAGAGGAGAGAGATAAGGAACTGCCTAGTTAGGTGTCTCTCAGGTGCCTGGGCTGGGGTGAGAGAGAGGGGAGAGGAGGAGGTCAGGAGCGAGTTTGATATTTAGAATCGTTAGGGTCTGAAGTTTTCCTTTTTCCTTTTTCTTTTTCTTCCCCCTGCAGTCTGTTCTCAGTCCCACAGCTGCAGGATTAGTTTCAAGACAGTCAGGACAGGGGAGAGAGTGGGTGGGAGCACACGGGGAGTGAGGTGGGCATCTTGGTCAAGGGTAAGAAAAACACCCTTGGTCAACATTTATATAGTATCTGAATTTTCCTTATTGAAATATTGCTGCAAAGAATATCCTTGTAAATAAATATTTTTGCTTATCCATCATTTATGATAAATTCCTAGAAATGGGGGTGCTCCATCAAATTTGATTCATATTGCCAAAGGGTCCTCCCAAAGATTTTACTATTTTACACTCCTTACACCCTGGACAGCGTTTTTCCATCTCTGCCAAATTAAGAGGTGGAAAGTGCTATGTGAATATTAATTTAATTTGCTTCAATTTGCCTTTCATTGATTACTAATGAGGATGAATGCTCTTCAGATGTTTTTATTAGTTCTTTGAGAACTCCTTGTGGGTACAATCATTTCTAAAGCTCTTGATAGATTGCCATTTTTTTTTAATTTGTATCAATTCACACTCCCACCAGCAGTATTTGAGAATATCTGATTTCAGAAAAGATATGTTACTGGTACGAGCTAGACTCACTAGGGAAGGACTCACTGGACTGAGAAGGATTTGAATAGAAAGACATCTTAATCTGGAAAACATGTGTTATGAAAATAAGTTGTGTTTTGAGTTTGAGGGCGGGAGCAGAGGGTGAGTTGGGGCACAACAGGAAAGAGTAGAGAAGCAAGGAAAGGAACCTCAAGGTGGAGAGATTTAAACGAAAGCCAGAGTGCTGATCCTGTGAGCAACAAGAAGCCACGAGAGACTCTTAAACAAGGCAATTATTTATAACTACTGACTTTCTTGCGTAACAAAATATTTCAATTATTGATACATACTGCTAAAAACTCTAAGTTTATCTTCTGCCCATCCAGTCTCCCAACTTACCATGAGCTCAACTGTGCTCCTCAAACACATCCATTTCCCAGTACCTACACACACCCCCACACACTCTACCACTGCATGCACTATACACACACACGCTTTCACAAACATTTACACACATACCCCCCACCTTACCACCTTTGCCACCCAGTGGCTCCTTCTTGTTCTTCTCCACCTGATAAATTCCTTCTTAGCTTTCAAGATCATAGCTCTTTGTTCAAATTCTTGGAACCTCAATTACCAAGGTGTGCAATAATTCATCTGTTTCTTTATCTGTCTTCCTGCTGACCAAAGATGACAAGCAATTCTCCTTTGTGATTATCATAGTCATCAGCAACCGACTGTACCCAGAACCATCCAGACCTTGAGTGGTCTGATTTGAGGATCCCCAGGCAAGCTCTCCCACCTGAGAATTTCACACACATACATGGGCCAAGAAGCCAGAAGTTCTATTTCTTTTAACTCTCTAGGAGGGTTTTCATTATTACAGCTTCTCCTACTAAAAAGAAGAGACCCTTGTCTTCAAATCTCTTACCAGCCAATATTTTAATGATTGGCTAACTGCTGAGTGGGATTAGGTGACCGCTCTGGCTTACATGAATGCAGACAAGTGAAGCAGAAGCCAAGAAGGCTAAAGGACTCGTGAAGAGGAAGAGGAGACGGTATGAACCACAGCGAGACTTGACCTATTTCCCCAGGGGAAATATTTCCCCAGGGGCAGGCTCTAGAGGGAGATTGACAAATATCACCCACTGGAATAAAAATTTAGTTTGGAAAAAAGCTGCAGAAGTATCTCTATAATACTATAGTGTGTTGCAATTCTCAAAACAATCATATTAAAATTCTCTGTATTCTTTACACAGACCAGGAAGAAAGGAAATGGCATGCTTTGGAAGTTACTTGTGAGAATATCTTAAGATGTATTTATTCATAAGTCCACGCATTCTACCAAACATATTGGGTCACTTTTTAATAACATCTGTCCCCATCTTGAATAAAATGCATTGCATAATTCACTTCTGCCCTCTTACTGTCTTACTCCCACCTCTTTATTCTTTCTGCCCAACTTCTTCCATGGCCTAAGCAGCCAAAAGGAGAAGTGATTAAAAGGTAGAAGTAAATTATGTCCTCCTTTCATACACTTCCTGATCGTCGCTCCCATGCTCTCTCCCCCATGATACTGCCTGTCTCTCGAGATTCCTTGTGTGGGTGTGTACATTACTCTGTAATGCAATTCCCTTAATAGGCTCATGAAAAATATGAGTCTTTTTCAATACCAGCAGGAAAAGAGTGTAATCTATTAACTGCGTTTGTCAGTAGCAGGTAGGCCTTATTGTAGCTCTCTTCTGGGTTTTAGGGAAAGACATAAATATTTAAAAATGTACTTTTCATCATATTTGTTTGCACTCCTATTCAAGTCTATATTTAAAAGCTGGTAGAAGAAACCATTAAGAGTAACCACAGTTACAAAATCAGTATTGTGGCAACAAGAATCTATGGTTCTAATTTTTCTTTCTAATACTCTGGAGGAAGGGCAGAATCTGGTGGGAGACATACAGTAGGTGGGGTGATTAAGTCAATTTCCAGGAAACAAGCCAACAAGTTGCTTTGTGGTTTAAAACAAAAGCCCATATCAAATAAATAAGTCTCAGGAGCCTACTTTGTACAAAATCCACGGCATCCACACTGAGATTCTTCAAATCTATTCTACAAATATTTATTGCACATCCGCTATGTGCCAGGCACAGTGCTGTTCTGGAGACGGAAATGAAAGAGGCTCTTCTCTCTCAAAACCCTTCCTTCCAGGCAGACAGGACATGAACATATATTCAAGTAACTCAAATACTTGGGAATTAAAGTTTCAAACTGAAAGTTGCAGTGAGGAAAGAGAAATAAGAAAGAATAATCAGAGAGGCAGGATAGCTTAGGAGGTAAGAACTTGAAATCAGAGCCAGTTGACTGATGCAGTCTTTCTGACCATGTGACATCATCCCCATCATCCTCAAGTTCCTCATCTATGATACGAGGATGATAACAACATCTTTATTGCATTGCTTTTTGAAAAGATTTTTTAAAAACTGTGTCCTTCTCAACATAGTTCTCCACACATAGTAAGTGCTCAGTAGATGTTAGTTCCTTTGGAAGTAAGACTCAATCATTTTTTCAAATTATGATAATATCAGATTTTCTGTGATCTCTGAAAGTTTATTTAAACATTTTCCTTATTGCATCCCATTGTGGAGGAATAATACAGGCTAGTAACTCTTTTCTAATAGGACAATGTTTTCATCTCAGTCCACCAACTCCCATAACAGCCACTGTGGGTTTCTGGTTCTACAGAGTAGTACATTATGCCATTGGATGGCTTAGGCCAGCTTCTTGCCTTTTTTCCCTCCCAAGTGTCCCACTCAGGAATGATCTTCAAAGTCTTCAAACCCCACCTCAGGCTATTAACAAAGTCCCCAGCAGGCAAGCTAAGAAGGGGGAGAGTTAAGACCTCACTGCTCTCACAAGCAACCAGAGCACCTTTAGTGAAATAACTCTCAGAGAATGTGATATGACCTTTTCCACCAAAAGAAAAAGTTCACACACACAATGAGTAGGGATCTTGACCTGAAACACAGGATGCCACCATACCTCTTCTGGTAATGTTTGTGATAGGGCTTCCCCTTGAAATGTCCTTTAAAATGGGAGAGTTTCATTTTCATTCCTTGGCATGGGCTATAGCCTACTACAAAGGCAGCAGGAAATGGTAGCATGGAAGTCTATCCTGAGGCTGACAAAATATAAGTTCTCTCCTACCTGCCATTACCCAAAACTTAAAAGATGATGGCCAAAAGCAGAAAATCCATGGCCAAGGTATATGTCGGGGAAACCTGGTGTGGTAGAGTGAGCTATTATACCCCAGAAAAAAACATGTTCTTGCTCTTAATCCACATTCCTGTGGGTGTAAACCCACTGTAAATAGGACCTCTTGAAGATGTTATTTTTAGCTGAGGTGTAACCCAACTGAATGGGGGTGGGTCTTAATCCAGATTTCTGGAGCCATTACAAAGAGAAAGTCACAGAGAGGAGCCAGAAGCTGGATGTCAGCAGGAATCTGGAAGAGAAAGATGAGGACATCCCCATGTGACTGGAAAGCCAAGGAACCCCAAGGATTGCTGGCAGCCAACACCAGAATGCTACCAGCTCATCTCTGTTCTTAGCAGATCCCAGACTGGAAAGGATCCCCTCATCTCTGCCACCACAGTCCCTTGGGCCCACTGACATTTTAGTCTTTGGGGAGAAAGCAAGCCTGACCAATATCTCAATTTTGGACTTCTTCTGGCCTTAAACCATGAGCCAATAAATTCCCACTGTTTAAACCAACCCATTGTGTGGTATTTGTGATAACATCTCTGGCAAACTAAGAGCCCACTGAGGGGAAGGAGTGTACAAGAACCAGATCAGAATTGGCAAGAGGTGAGTACGAGAGAAACTGTACTGGGCAGCTTGTGTGGCCCCTCTACCTCCCTTCCCTGTGAATGAGATCAGCAGCCTGCTTCATTTTGTCCCAGTGACATGGAAATCTGAGGTATGAATTTGCACTGCCCATAGACTCCGCTGTGCAAGAAGTGTAACCAAGCTTTATTTCTATCAGGAGGCCTGCATATTTTTCTTGGGAGTAGAATATATCATCTGGTCATTTCCAGGTAAAATTTGGTCATTTCAGACTTATGCTCAGTCAGATTCAAAATTCTGACTTGTGCTGTCGCCGTCAACCTTTCTCTCCAAGGTGGGGTCTAAATTCCAGGAGTGCTTAACTGACATGCAGTGGTCAGTGAGATAGGAGGAGCTGCTTCATAGCCATCCTCTGTTTTCTGCTGTCCTCTGCTGGTGATGCACAATATCCTGCCAGGTGCCAGGCATCAGCTCATCTCCGTTCTTAGCAGATCCCAGACTGGAAAGGATCCCCTCATCTCTGCCACCACAGTCCCTTGGGCCCACTGACCTTTTAGCTTATGATGTGCCCTTACTCACTTTGACTGTTCTCCCGTACTCTCTCTGTGGCCACAGGAGACTTGGGCAGTCTACAGTCATTCGATCATCCCATCACCCTCATGGCCATCAACGTGCTGCACATCCAGGCCAATGCAGAAAGAGTTGCTTCCTCTCAAGTCCAAACAGGACCAGCAAGGGAACTTTCCCATGAGAGTTTCTCCCTCCTTGGTCATCAGGGGGGCCAAGAAGCACTGGTGCCCTGTGCTCTTGAATGCTCAAATTATCAAGGACTTCTATTATTTCCTTCCTTATGAGGGCTCAGCGAAGGGAACAGGGAATGGGAACTGGGTTCTGCTGCAGGAAGCCAGAGTCTTAGCCAAGGATTCACTCCCTCCCCTAGCCTTCGGAACCTTTTCCTACCCTTCTTGGGCAGGGTTTTCCCTTTCATTATAAAGTGTTATTGGGACACCGCCCTGCACATTCATTTGAATATTGTCTATGGCTGCAACAGGAGAGTTGAGTAGATGTGACAGAGGCCATATCTTCTGCAAAGTCTAAAGTATGTGCTCTCTGCCACTTTACAGAAAGAGCTTGCTGGCCCTACTCTAGGACTAGGATAACTTGGCACTCCATTTGTTCTTTCCCAAATCCACTCTTCATGGTATAACCTTGAGTTTACGTCACACTCCAGCAATCAAGCCTTTCTGTGTCTCCCCCACAGGTTTAAATGAGCTCTTCTGAAGTTTTTAAGAAGGGTCACAATTGGCTGCATTTCTGCAGTGCCAGCCCTACTCGGAGGGCAACAGCCTCTAAAAGTACTCACAGCTGCCCCCAGGGTAGACTTGAGAACAGGGGTGAAAGGAATCTCAGAGGGAAAAAAGACATACTAGGTTAACATGAAAATATTATCTGCCACACAGTTATCATAAATACTATCCATGGGGTCTGCTCCAAGAGTAGCAGGACTGAAAACAACAGCAAAACTCTGGGGGAGGTGGGCTAGATGGTGAGAAAAAGTAGCCTATTTATACTGTTTCATTTTTTTGAATCATATGAATATATTACCATTAAAAAAAAAACACCCTATAGCAATAGGTGAATAAAATGAGAACAGAGCAACTAGGTAAAAAAATAAAATAAAATAAAGGAAATGAAAAAAAGAGCCCATGGAGACCTCACTGGTATAGCTCAAAATCAATAAATAAGCCTGTATACTTTTTGTACTCAATAGCTCTCAACAGGCTGAACTTCTTTCCACTATACACTGTTACATAGAGGTACTTGCAACGAAGGGTGGGGAGTGATATCATGTGTGCCATCCGAGGACAGGGCAACCCTGCACACAACCAGAGGTCACCCCAGGAGGTTAGTCAGCAGAGCTTCAGGGCGGTTTTCAGATAGTGCTCAGTGGGCCCTTGGGTCCATGGAGGCCTCACAGGTCCTCAGGAAAGCACGGGGAGGAAATGCAGGGGAGACTCCCCTTCTGCGTCAGAGAATTTTAAAAATAAATTTTGATTTTGCCATAGCATAAGACTCACCAAAAATTACAAAAATAATACAGAGAGGTCCCATGTTCCTTTCACCCAGCTTTCCCCAAAGATATCCTACATAACTACCGTACATGTAGAAACCAGGAAATTGATGTTGGTGCAGATCTTATTTGCATATCATCAGTTTTCACATGCGCTTTTAAAAAATCTATTTTAAAAAAAACTATACCTACATCATGTTTTAAAGATACACAAAAAGAATAGTACCCATAAAACATAATTTCCTGGTATAAAAAACCCAAGTACAAGGCATTCTGTTTCAAGAGCAGAAATTATGGCATTTTAAGTATTTGATTTGGGTCTATAAAATGTTAGCAGGCTATCTAGGCAGAGATCCAGCAGGTGAAATATTTCTCTGTTATTTCATCAGATCAATAAGGTTTGCTCCATGTTCAAAGCACTCAATTCAGTCCTTTGCAATGGTTCACTTTCCTCTCCCCTCCAGGAACCAAGGTCATCTTCCTCTACCACTTGGTCTTAACAGCTAAACTCTAATCCTCAGAATTATTATAGAAATAATTTTAGGTCACTTATCTGTTTTTATTAACTTTTTGAAAATGCAAGGCGATTTGTAGTGGAGGGGATGGAGGCCGAGGGGGAGGGAAGGTACCTCACAAAATCCTTGAAATGACAGCACAAATTCTCCTGTGGAAAAAACTTGTGATTTTGAGTGCATGGATTTTACAAAAGTTGCCCCTTCCCAAAAAAACAATTCTCAGGACAATGAGCTTCAAAATTGGCTTGGCAGACAGACTCCTGAAACTACCCTAAAGAAAAAGAATTCTACTGCAGCAAGAAGTCAGTCATCTAGAAGACAAAAACGATGAGAAAAATCAACATTCAGAAGGTACCTGTAGTTCAAAAGAACCTAAAGAATAGGTCCTTCCCACTGTAGATTAGGTAAGAGAACAAGGTTGAGTGAATGGGTGTTGGGATAGCTAAAGAGGGATGAGAGGTGGGCAGGGTGAAAAGGGAACATGTAAGTCTTCTACAGTCCTGGCTCAAGATTAATTACAATACTCTCAAAGATAAATCTGACCTTCCTCTACTCAGAACCCCATTCCAAGTAACCACATAGCCACCATTGTTCCTAGGAAAATTTACAAAGAAAACTGTGATTTTGTCTAACTCACCCCAATAGCATTCCCTTCTGTAATAACTTTTTGAGATATCATGCGTGTGTGCAGATATTTATAGATTTGGTGCGATAGTAAATAGCCTACCTGAGAAGGCTGCATCGGGTACACATGGTGCGATTTCAATGGGAATCTCAGAGGCTAACAGTTATTCCTTCAGTGAACATAACTGAGCCCCTGCTGTAGGTCAGGCTCTCGCCTAGGCACTGGACAGACAGCAGTGAACGAGACAGACAACTTTTTTGGCCGCGTAGAACTATATTCTAGGGGGAGCAAAGACACAATAAACATAAAAATGTCTACTGTAATGTCAGATGGTAATAACTGTCAAGAAGAAAATTAAAGAAGTGTAAGAAGACTGGGAGAAAAGGGAGGAGGGGGTGCTGCTTTAGATGGAGTGGCCATGAAAGGCGTCTGGGAGGAAGAAGGAGTCACTGCAGCAGGGAGCTGAATGAAAGGAGGGAGCTGGCCAAGTGCCCCAGGCAGAGGAAATAATACATGAAAAGGCCGGGAGGCAGGAATGAGCATATTTAGGGAAAGTGGAGGGACTGGAGAACTGAGGGAGAAAATAGGGTCAGGGAAGTAGCGAGGAGCAAGGTCCGTAGGGCCTGTAGGCCACAGTGAAGAGTTTGGGTTTTGTATAACTTTGCAGAAAGTCATTGAAGGAGTTTGAGCAGGGGAGGGACATAGACATCTTGACCTTTAAAGGGAGAAAAAGTAGAAGAAATAATACTAGTTAGAAGGCTATTCCAGTAGCTGAGGTGAGAGTTGATGGTGGCTTGATATAAAGTGCTAGTGGGAGAAGTGGTCAGATTTAGGACATATTTTGTAGGTAGAGACAACTGGACTTGCTGATGGGTGGCATAAAAGGTATGAAAAGAGAAGAATCTAAGTTCAATCCTAGGTTTTGAATAGGGGTATCATTTATGGAGATGGAATAGATTGGTAGAAAGAAGGGGTGGGAATCAAGAGTTCTGTTGAGGGGGTGGGTGTGGCTCAAATGGTTGGACATCCATTTCCCATATGAAGGGACCTGGGTTCGATCCCCGGGACCTCCTGGCAAAAATTTTTAAAAATATAGAAAGTGTGCGGGAGCGCCATCAGGCCCGGTAAGGGGGTGAGCCCCCAGGCCCTGCCAAACAACACAGCAAGATGATGACGTAACAGGAGAGAGATGCAGGGGAGAACCAAGACGAGATGCATTGAAAAACCAGATAGAGAGCTGCCCAATAAATGGATACAAAAACAACAAAAATGGAGGGGGGGGGCGGTTAAAATGGATTTAAAAAAAAAAAAGAGCTCTGTTGGCTGTCTTAAGTTTGAGATGCTAATTAGCCGTCACAGTGGAGATATCCAGTAGGTGGTTGGGATAAGCAACAAAATCTAGTAAAATATCTTACAAAAAGGTAAATTAGGGTGTGCTTGATTGCAAGACATACTGGATGAATGGGGAGGGTGAAGCTAGTTCAAAACACAGGGACCCATGGGGCCCAAGGCCAACATTTTCTTCTCCTCCGTGGCCTATCTCCAGGGCTGTTGAAAGTGCGGTAGCCTGCAATCCCCACCCTCACTGGCCTACTTAATCACCATACCTGAGGCTGGTTCTGTATTTTAGCTGGGCTGCTGATTTCCTGGCCTGACACCCAGCGCCCACCTCTAAGCATGTAGCTGGAGTCCTGTTCCAAATGAACAGGACCCTCAGGATGTAGGAAGCTTGTTTGTGCTGCCAAACACCAGGTTGAACCCCTCATGCTTGGATATTGAAACTAGACTATATCAGGCTCCAGTTCATCAAACCCCTTTGAGCAGCCAGCTACCCCCCACCCTACCACACCACAGCCACCCAGAGCCCATCTACCCCCGCCAAAGCCCTGGGGTCTCGGCATCCCTATACAGAGTATGACATTCTGACGATGCATGGTTTCTTTAAGTAGCAAACACTTGGTACAATTAAAAGAGACTTAATTTCTGAAAACTTCATTTGCACACAGCTAATAAAGTCACAATACGCTGTGAGAAGTGGAACCCACCTGTGGCAGAATAATTTTGTGTGTGTTTGTTTAAAAATAATAGGGGAGAGCTACCTTATTTCAGGCTTTCTTGGAAAACTTGTCATACTAATTTGGACAGCTGACTGGCATCTAGATAACAACAAACATGTTTATGATAATTAATTGACAGTGAAAAATAAAGCCCTAGTATTTGTATTTTGAACCAAACTGTATGCCCTGCTGGAGTTAATATTCACATGCTGTAGCTAAGCTAGCAAACAAAACCAGAGGGTCCCCAGAGAATTTTCTAGCCTTGTTTCCAATTCTTTAGCTGGCGAATTTCCCTGACTTCTCACTGAGGAAAATTCCAGAAGATCTTTGTCCTCTGCCCGTGACCTTGCCACTCTTTGTGTAGGAAGGAGCACCTCCCTTTGCCTCCTTAGGTTTGTTTTTGCTCCACAGAGTCTGGTGCTGGGGGTAGGCAACTCAGTACAGCCCTCCTTGGGAAACTGGCTCTCCCCCAGACGGCAACGCGGGCACCGGTTAGCCTTTAAGAGCTTGGGGAGACTTCCTGAGGCAAAGTGGCAGGGCCTCTGCTGTAGCCACCATTAGGAAAGAAGTTCAAACAAAGACCTTGTTTGTGATTTGGACCTTGATTATTTAACCTGGCTATACCCTGGGACCTGTGGCATCCTTTCCAAGAGTCTTATTCCTATTTATCATTATCTGGACACATCACCCAGCATAGCTTTATTTTTAGTTCTATGTAAAGGTACTCAGAGATAATATTCATAAAAGGTTCTAAGTTCCCGTTAAATTTATAGTTATAAATGTTAGTTCCCTCCTGTTCAATTGTTGTTGCATCAAGAATACTTTTTAAAAAGTTAGTCACAATCCTACCTTTTTCTCTTTCTTTTGCCCAAACTCTTTTAAGTTAGAAGCCACATGACACTGACAGTTGAATCACCCTTTGTCAAGTGGATGAACTTCCACTGGCACTTGCATTTTTCTGGGGCCACCAAGCATATCAAATTTTGTGCGGAAGGAGTCCCCCAGCCTTTCTTTCTGACTTTCCCACTTTATAGACGATCAAGTGTTCCTTTTAAAGACCCTCTCCAAGCATCCGTGCACAGAGTCACATTTCCAGTTCCAGGGCTGTGCAGTACTTGCTGGAAACAATGCAGAGAGCAGGTCGGCTTGGATGACACATCCCAGATGAGTCAGAAAGCAACAAGAACTCCGCCCTTTTTCTCAGCAGGCACTGACTTGAAGACTGCGTAGCACACATAGCAGCTGTTTCTTTCAACCCTTGGGGATGCTCAGAGACTAAATTAGAGAGTAGACATTCCATGGGCTTTTCTATAGAAAGATATTGCAGAACTACAGGCTATTCAGTGATATTTAAGACTTCCAAAATGCTTTGTGCTCTATAGAAATCTGTCTTCTCTGCTTCTTCCCTTTATCTTTCCTTCCATGGCCATAAAACGGAGTTCCCCACAATGGGAAGTGGATGAAAGAGGACTCTGGTTAAAAGAGGGAGAATAGTCAATCTAAAGCCCCAGTGCTGAGGGATCGGATATATTCAACTCTGATAAAAGAAAGGCTGCAGAGAGAGGCGGGCACCGTAACCCAGAGCTGTCTCTTATTGGGACAATTTATTCCACCAAAATGTTGAGGGCCTGTTATTATAGGACGAGGATACAAAGATGAATCAAAATAAATGTCTCTCAAGGCATTATGACTTCTGGCTGCCATTTTATTAGCTATGTGGTCTGGGATAATTACTCAACCTGCTGGGTCCCTGTTTTCTTACCCGAAAAATGGGAAGGATTAAACAATACACGTGAAGTGATTTTCAGAGTGCTTGCTGGGTAGTAATAATTCAGTAAATATTATTTTTACTAAAAAGAAACTTCTAGAATGAAAGAGTTTTGGTAACGGATAGTGTGATGGTAGTATAATATTGTGAATGTAACTAACACCACTGTAATTATACCTGGAAGTGGTTCAAATGGGAAATGTTATGCTGTATGGTGTGTATATGTTACCACAACTTTTTAAAAAACATGGATTTTTGTATAAGTATAGTTGCAAAATAGGAAAGATTTCTAACTTAAACATGCAATTGGTATGGGCCTGATGGGGCCTAGAAAACCTCAAGAGTGGTATATTCTTTGCATTGCTTTTTTCCTGTCAAGAAAGAAAACAAAATAACAGAAAAAATGAAAAGAAAATGAAAAATAATTACACTGTACTTTGCCCTCAATGCTCTTGTTCTCCTGTGAAGGGATTAAGACTTCCACTTGAATTCCTTGGTAATTTCCTGCTGACAAGGACACTGAAGAGACCTAGCCCTGCTGTCACTGACACTGAGAAGATGCTAACAGAGCAAGAAAGTCAGCAGTAGCAGGAGCTGCTGTGTGAGATGTCTCAGTAGTTCGGGGCTTGGGTTTACGCAGAGGAACCCTGAGCTTAGGCTGAGCGTTCAAGCTGGCTGTTTTGCTTCTGATCTGAGGATAGAGAAGAGACTCAAATCCATCATTCAAATTTTAAAAATTTTAAATAAAGTTTAAGTGTTCAAATAAACAAACTTGTCAAGAGATCAAAACTGAGACCAGGAAACCTGCAGTGATTTGCCCAAGGTGAACCAACAAGAAACTGGTAGAGGCAAACTTGAGTCCTGTTTTAGCTTCCCAGCTGCTACACACATGCCACAGGATGGGCTGGCTTAGCAACAGGAATTTATTGGCTCACAGTTTCAGAGGCTAGAAGGCTTGTTTCCTCCTGAAGTCGTTATCTTCCTGCTGGCTGGCAATCTTTGCTTTTCAGTCACATGGCAATGCATATGGCAGTATCTTCTCCTTTCTTTTCTGGGTCCTGTTGACTTCCAGCTTCTGGCTGCTCCCCGTGGCATAGCGCTATCTCTCTCTCTGTCTCTCTGTCTCTCTGCCTCTCTCTCTCTCTCTCTCTCAATTTCATTCTGCTTATAAAGGTATAAATGGATTAATTTCATTCAGAATGTTACACTACCATCACTACCACCCATTATCAAAACTTTTCCACCACCCCAAATAGAAACTCTATATCCATTAAGCATTAACTCTCCATTCCCCAGCCCTATCCTTCCAGTTCCAACAAATTTTAATATAATGATTTCAAATCATGTTCAACAAACAGTAATGTGCATTTTAAATATTCCCTACAAAATCTAATTTATTTCACCTTTCTTAATTCTCCCAAATTTCTCCACCATCTGCTAGTCAATTTCTCAAAGGAAAGAGCAACATGAAAGATTCTGAGAAAGAGAGAAGCAACCTCTGACAAGTAGGAGCTGGACTGGCACTCAGGGTTGATGGGGTGGAGAGGCTGAAGTTGCCCCTGCCAGGAACAGTACTGAAGTGTTCAGCACAGATTGTTTGCCCCAGCTTTGACTAACTTGTAGCTGCCATAGATTTTGGGCATGGGTATCGGCTCTTAGGGAGGGGGCAAGCAAGTAAAGGACAAGCAAGTTAAGGCACAGAAACATCCTACTATACACTAGTAAACAATTGCAATTTGGGCTCTGTTCGTAACAGTTCAGTCTGCAGGGGCCACAGCAGCGAGTCCAACTCCAAATACCAAGGCGATCAGGCCGTGTAAGCACAGGATCCACCAGGAGCAGGGGTCCATTCAGCTGGCGTTTGACGAGTTTGGTGCTCGAGGATCCTGGGTGACTTGCACTCTCAAGGGGTGGCCTGGTACGGGTTGGGCTGTCCAGCTGTTCTGCTCTTTTTCAAGATGTGCCTTCTTGACCCTGGAATGATGTTTCCAAGGGGCAATGCCTGCAACTTTAAAAGCAGTGGAAGTTACAAGGATTACAGTATGTGGACCTGTCCAGGAAGGCTGGAGAGTTCTTTTATCCAGTCTTTGACCCAGACTAGGTCCCCTGGCCGGTGGGGGTGCACCGGGTGTCCCAGGGGGATGAGATTCCGGGACAAGACAGTTTTATGTATTTTGGCTAGAGTTTTCCCCACTACTTGGCACATAATGGAGGCAGAGCTGCCTGTGGGCAGGCCAGGGGCTGGTGAGCAGGCCTCAGCCACGTCTCCCCAGGATTTCATATATTCCAGACATTCACATGTGGCCTTCCCTTTTCTCTGTGGCCTAATAGCACATTCAAAGGAAACCGAAATCTGCTTTGCGAACAGATAAAATTTCTGGAGCTCACACACTCTGAGTTGATTCAAGATGACAGATGTAACCCACATGAACTATGATAGATACAGTCCTGGAAAATGTTCACGTTAATATTTCATATTATTTGAATAACTGCCCAGTTTGCCTCACTCAGGATGGCAGGCACCACTGGGCAGGCAGCGTGTCTCCCTGGGTGCTTGGTGGAAATGTAGCTTAAGACAATGCTTAATCAGCAAGATGTTAAATAATTCAGATTGGCTGTAAGAAATCACTTCAAACTTGTTAAACATGACTTAGGGAGATCCTAAGCCCTGGGTACATAAAATTTGCTTAGTCCAAAACTAGCCACAAGGGCTATAGAAATTTATCTATGGGATTTGGTGGATATTTGGATGACAACTAAGAGAAGGTATAAAATGTAGGGAAATATTAAATAAAGATCTCTGTTAATCTATGGCAATCTTTTATCAGCCCAGGCCTCAAGGGTAGGAGTTGATAGTGGCTTATTTATCTTTGCATGCCCCACCCCTGTTCTCCTCTCTTATCCCTACCACCCCTTTGTGCACAATCCAGGGTCTGTAATAGAAACTCAATATCTAAAAACCCTGCTCAACTCTTGAATCCTGTGATTCACATATTTTTTTTAAATCCTTTGAGATGCACCTGTGTGGTGGGTGTGGCTACCTCCTAGGAGCGTCACATTTCAATGGTTCTTCATAGAGGTGGGAACAAATTGGGATTACCCCTGAGAAAAACAGTCTAAAGGAAGTGCTTAGTTCTGTTGATGGCAGGGGGAACCTGGAGTAAGGTGAGATGACTAGACTAAAGGAGAATTGAGCCAAATTCCCACCCTTAGGGAGCACCTGCTTACAGAGTACCATCATAGGGTCCTGAGAGGTCAATGGCAAAACCCAGTTGAGACTTATGGATGGAATTCTCAGCTAGCCTAAAGGAATAAACACTCAGGAAACTTTTCCAAACTTTGAGACAATTTTCTCCACCCCTGTGCCACTCTGGATATAGCCAGGGCCGGGTCAAGACAAGGGAAGTGATGAGCCTAAGAGGCACTCACTCTCAGGGTTTTGCAAGTGCAGGCTCAGTGCCTGAAAGTGAGCACCTCCTTAAATTCCTCACCCTGGGTGCCCAGCTTGCCTCAGTCTTGTCCTTGTCCCTGGGGATCATCACTTGTATTAGTCAGTCAAAGGGGTGCTGATACAAAATACCAGAAATCTGTTGGCTTTTATAAAGTGTATTTATTTGAGGTAGAAGCTTACAGTTACCAGGCCATAAAGCATAAGTTACTTCCCTTACCAAAGTCTATTGCCACATGTTGGAGCAAGATGACTGCCAAAGTTCAGCCTTCCTCTTCTTCTTAAGGCTCCATGGTCAGGCTCTCTAAGCTTTGTCTCTCTCCCTGGGGCTCAGTTCTCTCCAGGCTCAGCTGCTTTGTTCTCTCCACAAGGCAAGCTGTGAACTGTAGGTGAATGGGTCATCTCTTTTCCCGGGACCTTCTCTCCTTCCTCATGACCAAGTTCCTCTGTGTGCTTACTTCCTGGGGCTCCAGCTCAAAAACTCCAGCATCAAAACTCCAACTCTGTCCTTTGCCATGTCTTTTATCTGTGAGTCCCCACCCATCAAGGGGCGGGGAGTCAACGTCCTACTGACGTGGCCCAATCAAAGTCCAAATCATAATTTAATCAATTGAAAGTGATACCTCTGACAGACCAGTTTACAAACATAATCCAATAACTATTTTTGGAATTCATAAACAATGCCAAACTGCTACGTCACCCTTGTTCATCATTCCCTCCCTTTCATTCTGATGTTATTTCAGTCTTCTATACTAGGCAGAGTTCTGAGAAAATGTTGTTCATCATAGTCCAACTACAAAATTTTGCCTGTTCACAAAGCGTAAAGTGAAAGTTACTTCAACCCAAGTCAAGATCATTTTTTAATGTTTCCTTAGTTGAAGGCATTTTTCTAAACTGCTGAAGGATGCCAAAATAAATAAAAGTACTTCTTTCTTCCCAGGGCTCATGTTTAGAAAGGGAAGCTGATTGTGGTAGGGCTCTGTGAGAGTGCACAATGAAAGCCATCATCCAGGTAGCACTGACTAGCAAGCATTTTCTATGGAATGCTTACCTTTTGGGTAAGCCAAGTCAAGAAAAACGCCACTCAAAAGCAGTAGGATTTCATGTTGACCTGTCTGGCCCTTCCCCCACCCCTTACCAACACAACTTGGAGCCATCCCATGCCACCAATACAGATCCTTCGTCCCAGTTTCAGAGGGAGCAGAGTGACCCCCATGCACATACTGGGAGCATGGATATGTGGCTCAATCTGTTTCAATGGTAATCTGAGGGAACTGCTGTCCCAGAACTTTCCCTTCATGTATAAGGCAGTTCACAAAGCTCTCCTACAGAATCCTGTAAGAAAGTAGTCAAGTTGTGCTGCCTGGGGCAAGGGATTGTTGTCTATAAGAGATAAAGTGAAGTACCCAGAACTGTGAGAAAACTGTTTCTTAGGGAAGAGGGGACATTCCAAACCATGTAAACAGAGGAATTCCTAGGGCCAAAGGCACATGCCCAAGACAAGATGCATGTGCAGAAAGGACCAGGGAAGCCCCTATACTTTGTTTTCGAGCTGTTCTCTAACTCTCTGAATGGATACGCTCTAAAGAACACTCACACATGTCAATCTGCAAAGACTGGGAAAGGTGTTTCTTTTTTATCCTTCCTTTCTTTTTTATGTTTGTTGATGTCTGGCATCAAAGAAAGCTCTATCATAATGTTAGCTGGATACATGCTTAAGAAGCAGACACCTCAGAATCTAAATTCCAGTAATAACACATTAAAATATATAAATATCCAGGTTTCAAAAATAGATGGCAAAATATACAAAGAAACAGAAACATTGGCCCAGGCAAAGGAGGAAAGTAAAGCATTAGAAATCATCAATGAGGAGGATCAGACCTGGGAAATTCCAGACAGAGGGTTTTAAAAAATAGTCCTAAATATGTTACAAGAGATAAAGGAAAACATGGACAAAGAACTAAAGGAAATCAGGAAAATAATAGATGAACATAAAGAGAATATCAATAGAGAGATGGAAGTTATGAAAAGGAACCAAACAGAGCAGAAGACCACAGTAATAGAAATTTAAAATTCCCTGGAGGGGTTCAATGGCAGACTGGAACCACAGAAGAAAGAACCAGTGAACTTGAAGTAAAGACCATTGAAATCATCCAGTCCAGAGCACAAAGAAGATTGAATACAGGAAAGTGAACAGAGCCTGAGGACTCTGTGGGACACCATCAGGCATACCAATATATATATTGTGTGAGTCCAAAAGAAGAAGAAAAACAGAAAGGATCAGAGAAACTATTCAAAGAAAAAATGGCTGAAAACTTCCCAAATTTAATTAGGCATGAATATATACATCCAAGACACTCAATGAATTCCAAACAGGATAAACTCAAATAGACCCATGCCATGACATATTATAAGCAAATTGTCAAATGTCAAACATAAAGAGAGAATTCCGACAGCTGCAAAAGAGAAGAAACATGTCACATACAAAGGAGGCTCAATAAGATTAAATGCTGATTTCTCAACAGAAACCATAGAAGTAAGAAGGCAGTGGGATGATATATTTAAAGTGCTGAAAACAAAAAGTTTCCAAACAAAAATTCTATATCTGGCAAAAGTGTTTTTTGTTTGTTTGTTTGTTTGTTTGTTTGTTTTCAAAAATGAGGGAGGTATTAAGACATTCCCAGAGGAACAAACCTGAGGGATTTCATCACTGCTAAATCAATACTACAAGAAATGCAAAAGGGAGTTCTGCAGTTTGAAAGGAAAGGACATTAGACAATTGACTGAAGCCACATGAAGAAACAAAGATCCCCAAATAAGGTAAAGACATGGGTAAATATAAATACCAGTACTATTGTATTTTTGGTTTTTAACTCCACTTTTTACTTCCTATAGGACCCAAAAGGCAAATGCATAAAAAGTAATGATTAAACAATGGGTTTGCACTCATAATATACATACATGTAATATATGACAAGAGCTACATAAAGGTGGGAGTGCAGAGGGGTATATGAACATAATTTGGGTCTACTATTGAAGTTAATTTGGTGTCAAAGCAAATGAGATTGTTATAGACAGAATTTTAAATTCAGGCCTGATGGTAACCACAAAGAAAATATCAGAGAATATGCGGGCTCACAGAGACAAAGGGTGGAGTACAGATTGCTGGGGTGGGGGTCAGGGGCAATTAGGAGTTAATCCAAAATAAGTATAGGGCTTCTGCTTGGGGTTAGGGGAAGGTTCTGTGGTGGATGATGGGGAAGAGACTGCAGCACTGTGAATGTGATTAGTCCCACTGAATGGTGTGCTTGGAAGGGGTTGGAATGTGAGGATTTATGTTATATATATGTTTCTAATCTTTTTTTTTTTTTAAGGAAAGAAAGAGATAATGACAATTAGATGCAATACATGAGGGAAGTAGATGTGGCTGAAGCAGTTGGGCGCCCACTTACCACATGAGAGGTCCTGGGTTCAGTTCCCAGTGCCTGCTAAAGAAGACAAGCGAGACAGCGAGCTAACGCGACGGGCTGGCATGGTGAGCTGACGCAACAAGATGATGCAAAGAGATGACGCAAAGAAGAGACACAATGAGGAAACACAATGAGAGACACAACGAACGGGAGTGGAGGTGGCTCCTTCCCACATGGGAGGTCCCGGGTTCGGTTCCTGGTGCCTCCTA
>JAQZBX010035658.1:0-24488 GCA_029593785.1 Cabassous unicinctus
TCACCCTCAGCCTTTTTAGAAAGATTAATAGAAGCCTATCGGAATTATACTCCAATAGACCCTGAAGTTCCTGAAAACTGCAGGGCAGTTAATACAGCATTTGTCACTCAGTCAGCTCCTGATATCCAGAAGAAGTTGCAGAGGTTGGAAGGGTTTGAAAGGAAATTACTTTCTGAGTTAATAGAGGTGGCCCAGAAAGTGTTCAACAACAGAGAAGACATGGACACCGTAAAAACTAGGAAAGCAGCAAAGGTTCTATTAAGCACTATGGCAGGTGAAAGCCCACGAGCCTTTCTGCCTTGGGGAGCAGCGGGGAGCCAAAGAAAAACAAGACAAAGTAGACCTGGATTAGATAAAAATCAGTGTGCCTATTGTTAAGAAAAAGGGCACTGGAAAATGAATGCCCTCAACGCCAGGCCAAAAACCAGGACAGAATTGGCTCAAATCTACCCTTAACAGATTGACGGGGCCGGGGCTCATCAAGCCCCTGAGAGCCCATGGTAAAATTAAAAGTTGGGGGCAGTCCTGTTGAATTCTTGGTCGATACAGGAGCTACATTCTCCTCATTAAAAGCTAATCCAGGACCATATACGGCTAAACGCACCCTAATCCAAGGAGCTACCGGAAACATAGAATCCTGCACCTGGACCACCTCCAAGACCGTGGACATAGGAAAAAGTACTGTCACACACTCTTTTCTAGTTTTGCCTGACTGCCTATACCCGTTGCTGGGCCAAGACTTGTTACATAAACTACAAGCCACCATCTCCTTCCAGGATGGTGATGCTAAGCTGATGTTTGGTACGCAGCCACAAACTCTTCTAGTCACTTGCCCCATCTCAGAAGAATATCTCCTAATAAACACTAAGGGGCAGTCTGCCAACAATTGGTTGCTGCAAGAATTCCAATGTCTAGTTCCAGGGGTGTGGGCTGAAACAAACTCTCCAGGGCTGGCTAGACATCAAACACCAGTAGTCGTGCAACTACTGAAAACAGCCACCCCAACTCGGGTCCGGCAATACCTGATTAACCATAAGGCCAGGCTGGGAATAGAGGGGCACATTCATCGATTGCTGGAGGTGGGCATCCTCATACATTGCCAGTCCCCCTGGAATACCCCCTTGCTCCCTGTCCAAAAGCCTGGCAGTACTGACTACTGACCAGTACAAGACCTCCGGGAAGTAAATAAAAGGGTGGAAACCATCCACCCAACTGGCCCAACCCGTATACACTTTTGCACAGCCTCCACCCCAAAAACAATGTGGACTCGGTCTTGGACCTCAAAGATCCTTTCTTCTCCATTCCACTGGCCCCGGTCAGTCAACCCATTTTTGCTTTTGAAGATCCCTGACCTGGTGAAGCTGGCCAACTAACTTGGACTAGACTTCCACAAGGATATAAAAATTCCCCCACATTGTTTGGGGAGGCATTGGGAAAGGATTTATCCCCCTTCAAGGAGGCGCACCCAAACATCACCTTGTTGCAATATGTGGATGACCTCCTTTTAGCAGCCCCAGACTGGGACTATTGTAAAGAAGCCACACTACATCTCCTGCAAGTCCTGGCCGAGTTAAGATACCGAGTCTCAGCTAAAAAGTCTCAGCTCTGCTCTCAGGCTGTAACTTATCTGGGGTATGTTTTGGAAAAGGGGGAGAAACGGCTGTTGCATGATAGGATCCAGGTGGTGCTGAACATTCCCACCCCTGTCTCAAAAAGGCAGGTACGTAAATTTCTGGGAGCACTGGGATACTGCTGGTTATGGATTCTAGGATTCACCAAAATTGCCAGAGCCCTTTACGCAGCCATAGGAGGAAAGCAGGACAGCTTGTCATGGTCAGAAGAACAGCAAGCCACTTTTGAGCAGATAAAGACAGCACTGGTGAGTGCTCCTGCCCTTGGGCTACCTAATTTGGCCAAACATTTCCACCTATTTATAGATGAAAAACGTGGTATTAGCAAGGGGGTGCTGACTCAATCTCTTGGGCCCTGGAAAAACCCATACACCTTATTAGGACAGCTGAAGCCACCTGGTTCACTTGCCTGGACCTGAAAGATGCCTTCTTCTGCCTGTGGCTGACCCCCCTGAGCCAGCCTCTGTATGCCTTTGAATGGGAAGATCCCAAAACCTGGCAGGAAACTCAGCTAACCTGGACCCAGCTCCCACAGATTTGGCAGCAGATTTGGCCACCTATCCCTGGGAAGACTGCAGGTGTGTTCTCTTACAATATGTAGATGACCTCCTACTTGCCAGTGAAATGGAAGAGGACTGCTGGAGGGGGACCCAGACTCTTCTACAACTTCTAACACAGACTGGGTACAAAGTATCTGGAGAAAGGCCCAGAATTGTACAGCAAGTCAAGTACCTGGGGTTCAGCATTACGCAAGGGTACCGGACACTCAGACCCAAATGAAAGAAAGTGATCTGCATCATCCCTACCCCCAACACAAAAGAAATCTTTGTGAGTTCCTCAGGGCTGCAGGGTTCTGTCACATCTGGATTCCCAGATTTTCAGCCATGGCCAAGCCCCTTTATGAAGTTTTGGTGGGTCTGGAAAAAGAGCCTCTTGCCTGGAAGAAGCTCAACAGGGGGCCTTTCAAAACATCAAAAGAAAACTCGGCCAAGTCCATGTCTTGGGACTCCCAGGTGTAACTCAAAACTTTAACCTGATGGTGCATGAAAAGAACAGAGTAGCATTGTGGGTTCTCACACAAACAGTCAGCCCCTGGCAAAGACCTATTGCTTACCTCTCCAAGCAGGTGGATTCCGTGGCTGCAGGGTGGCCATCCTGCCTAAAAGCTTTGGCAATAACCATGACCCTTGTCAAAGAAGCTGACAAATTAACTCTTGGATAGGCAATTCATGTTATGGTGCCAAATGCAGTCACTGCCCTAATGAACTCACACTGGCATCAGTGGATATCGAATCCCCAACTCACACATTATCAAGGTTTACTCTGTGAAAACCCCAGAGTGACAATAGAAACAGTGCACAGTCTAAACCCTGCTATCTTTTTGCCAGAGGAGGAAGGGGCCCCAGAACATGACTGCATCAAAGTGACAGAAGACGTTTACACCAGTTGCCCCAACCTCCAAGACAAACCACTCCCTTCCCCAGATCAGGCACTATTTACAGATGGGAGCAGTCTTGTTAAAAGTGGGGAAAAACTTGCTGGGTATGCCGTCACCACTACCAAATGGGTAGTGGAAGTAGCATCTCTACCGTGGGGATGGTCTGTGCAATGGGCAAAGCTCTGGGTGCTTGTCTGAGCCCTGCAACTAGCCACCGGGCAAGCGGTAAACATTTACATTGACTCTAAGTATGCATTTGCTACCATTCATATCCACAGGACAATTTATAAAGAAAGAGGTCTCCTAACCACAGGGAGAAAGGAAATCAGAAACAAAGAAGAAATTCTCCAACAGTTAGAAGCAATATGGAAACCAAAAAAAGTCACCATCATCCACTGCTGGGGACATCAGAAAAGAATGGATATGGTCGCTCAAGGAAACAGGTTAGCTGACAAGGCAGCTTGGCAAGCGGCTGAAGGAACCCACAGAATACTAGTCCCAGAATTAACACCACAGCTGTTCCTCTTAGGACAAGAGACTGATCAACTATATCCAGGAAGAACAGGAGTGGGCTGAAAGAGAAGGGGGAAGCTGAACCCCCAAAGGAACTTGGGTGCTCCTGGATAACTGTATTTCTGTACCAAAAGGAGTTGCTCATGCCCTCACCCAGTGATACCACCAACTCACCCACCTAGGAAAAACTGCACTAGAAGTCTTGCTGGTGAGATACTACTACATAGCCTGGATAACTTCTCTCTGTGCCACCATCAGCAGCCAGTGCCAAGTTTGTGTCAAAAACAACCCCTTGCAGGGCCCCCATACTCCAGCACATGTCCAGCACATGGGAATGGCCTCCTTTGAAGATATCACAGTAGACTTCATGGAAGTGAAACCAAGTTGGGGGTACAAATATCTGTTGGTGATGATATGCACCTTTTCACTTTGGGTTGAAGATTTTCCCACTCACACCAAGAAGGCAAGAGAAGTTACTGAGGCTTTACTTAGAGAAATCATTTCATGACATGGGCTGCCACTGTCAATTGAAAGTGACAGTGGCTGGGCCTTCATGGCTGCCATAGTCCAAAAGCTAGCAAAAATGTTAGGAGTTAAGTGGAAACCATACCACTTACAGGCCCCAGAGCTCAGGGAAAGTTGAATGCATGAATCGAACCTTCAAAGCCACCCTAGCCAAATTCTGCCAGGAAACTGGTTTCCCCTGGGTATACTTACTTCCCTTGACTCTTCTCCAAGTTAGGTGCACCCCAGGACCCACTGGCTCTTCACCCTTTGAAATTCTATTTGGGCAGCCACCCCCAATTATCTGGACCTTCGGAGGAAATCTCAAACTTCTGGGAGAGGCTAGCCAAGATTCCATTCTCCAGCAGCTAGGAAAAACTCTAGCCAAAATACATAAAACTGTCTTGTCCCAGAATCTCATCCCCCTGGGACACCTGGTGCACCCCCACTGGCAAGGGGATGTAGTCTGGGTCAAAGATTGGAAAAAAGAACCCCTCCAGCTTTCCTGCACAGCTCCACATACTATGATCCTTGTAACTCCTACTGCTCTTAAAGTTGCAGGCATTGTCCCTTGGATCCATCATTCCAGGGTCAAGAAGGCACATCTCATTAAAGAGCAGGACAGCTGGACAACCCAACCCATACCCGGCCACCTCTTGAGAGTGCAAGTCACCCAGGATATTTGAGCAGCGACCTTGTCAAACACTGGTTGAATGGATCCCTGCTCCTGGTGGATCCTGTGCTTATATGGCCTGATCACCTTGGTATTTGGAGTTGGACTTGCTGCTGTGGCCCCTGCAGACTGGACTGTTGTGAATAGAGCCTTAATTGCAATTGTTAACTGCTGTATAATAGGATGTTTCTGTGTCTTAACTTGCTTGTCCTTTACTTTGTTGCCCCCTCCCTAAGAGCCGATACCCACCCCCAAAATCTATGGCAGCTGCAAGTTAGTAAAGCTGGGGCAAACAACCCATGCTGAATGCTTCAGTCCAATTCTCAGCAGGTGCAACTTCAGCCTCTCTAATATTTGATGCTTGCAGGGCTATCCAAGATCATGCTCCTTACACCTTGCTGGTTGCCCCATACCAGCCCCCAAGAGAGGGTGTAGGGGTCGCAGCTATGGGAGATATGACAAATACCTCTGCTGAGACCCCCAAAAGGCAGAGGATTCTGCCATTCTTGGGGCTTGCTAGTAGTTGCCACCGCACCTTGGAAGGGAGTCCCACTGACTTTTCTGACTTCTCCATATCTCCTACTGAAAATCCCCACCGGCAGGGTGTAGCATAGAAACCTGTTATCCCATAAAACTCACCTTATTAAACATAACTACCAGATTAGAAAATACCTTTTTAAAGGTCCAGGCAGGACTGAAACTAGGAATCAGAACATATGACCCATTGTGGTCAGACCCAGGAGACCTCATATTGGTCCAAATGATCCCGGTAACTCAATCCCCAGAAAAACCTCTGATGAAAAATATCAGTAAAGCCACCCAGATGCTAAAAGCCAAAGTTAGAACAGCCCCCCACAATGTTCTTTTGAACGTGGTTGGAAATTTTCACCAACTCCTAAATGAATCTCGACCCAATATAGCTGCCTTCTGCTGGCTAAGCACTTTCTCCAGTATAACCATCTTCCCTGTACCTGTCCCATGGAATGTAACCCCTGTAATCCATGACAGCTCTGTGGCAGGAACCAGGCCCCTCCCAATCTGCATAAATGAACCCCCAGGAAAACTGGCTAACTGTAAAAACATAACTACCAGGTCTCCTTCAACCATCCTTCCTCTTGGAAGGGCCAACTGTGACACCACCCACCCACTCAATGAGCCTGACTGATGCACCACAAACTCCACCATCTGGATCTGTGACACCAACACCTACCAGTGCCTACCCCAGGATGGCCAGGGCATCTGCTACCTGACTTGGCCAGTACCATCATTTTCAGTGTATGGAAATGAATTGCCTGGAGAGCTCTCCTGAGCCAAATGAGCAATACAAGCAATTCCAAACTCTTAGGACTAGGAGCAGTCAGGAGTTCAGCAGTAGCAGGGGTTTCTCTCACAGTTGGTCAGGAGGGCTTACAAATACTAGCTCAGGAATCATCAAATGACCTCAAAGAAATATTGGGACCTCTCAATGGGTTGCAAGACCAGATAGACTCATTGGCAGAAGTGGTTTTGCAAAACAGGTGAGGATTAGACTTGCTCACCACAAGTTCAGGGGGGATCTGTGAGGCCCTGGGGGAAGAATGTTGTTTCTATGCAAACTCCTCAGGAATAGTTAGTGACAAAGTGGCCCTGCTAAAGGAATGAGCCAAAGACCATTTAAACCATGTATACCAGGCTTCTGCCAATGGAAATTACTTCCAGTATCTCCTCTCCTGAATTTTGCCATTTATGCCAGTAATAGCCTCAGTCTTTTTCCTCTTAACTTTTGGGCCATGCATTCTATGGTACCTAACACAATACATCACTTCCCACTTAAATGCCTTAAAACACCAAGCAAAGCCTTGTGTTAAATATCAGCCTTTGGGACTATAAAAGGATCCCCATGATAGCAAATGATGCCCCATAAAGAATTATAAGGGCATCAAAATGGGGGAATTATGAGGGAAGCACTGGGATCCCCATCCCACCTTCAGCAGAAACCCACAGCTTTAAAAAATATTAACTCCCCTCAGTCCCTGGTCCCCCTCTCTCCCCTCCTTCTTCCCCTTTTCTCCATGGAATCCATGTCAGGAAGATAAGCACCCAGGCTGCCCCTTTGAATTGAAATTTACAACTCTATACAGATAACAACTGTTTTTCCTCCTTAATGGCCTTCTGTTTTAGAAAGATAAGCTAACCTTGCTTCTTTGCCTTTGTAACCCTGCCTGCCTGCTTGCTTAGGAATTTGCCCACTTAGCGCACCTATACAAACTTACAAAAATTGTAAAACAGGACTCAAAATTTGGAGAGAAAGAAGTCTCCTCTGGGACCATGCATAATAAAACTTTGTTCATCCATGCTCCCAAGAGTGCCATTTGGGTTATCTCTGGCTGGCTGGAACAACTTGACCATATGTGATTGTTTGAACACTCATTGTTGAAAAGTCTATGCTTTTTACACTGTATTGTCTTAGCTTAAGCAGAAAATCTAATGGTCATATAAGGAAGCCTGTAGGGTCCTCAACTCTGAACATGCTTATAAAGACCTACTAAATGCCAGATGATTTCAGGGATGTAATTCAATTGGTATTTTAGGCAAGGTGTCCATGGTGACAACATATGTGGGGAAGAGACTTAGACCATGACTGCCCTTCCATATAGCTGCTTGGGACCTGACACTTGCTGAGAAAGTACTGGGGAGGCTGGGGAAAGAGGATGGTGAAGGACAGTCCACATGATGCCTAGGCACTGACCTTTGCTGACAATTCCTTTTGCCAAAATGTGCAGAGACCACTGATCCCCAGGTCAGGAAGAAAGGCAGATGGGGGCCAGATAATATTTTATATATGCAATTGTCAGGGTTTATGTGTATTCCAGCCAGGGTGTTAAGGTATCAATACCTACAGGGGGGAAATGTAAGCACAAAAGAGGCTACCACTAGGAATTGCTGTTGGATAAGAATTGTTCCAATAGTCACAATTCTGGGGGGCAGGTGAGTGGGCATTTGATATGCAGGAGGAGGAAGTGAAGGACTTCAGGGAAGGAGCTGGGTGGACCCTTAAATGGTGGCTGCCAAGGGCTTATCTGTGACTGATGTGTAACCCTCTCAGGTCCTGCCAATAGCTCTCCTGGCCCCTAGATTTGGTGCTAGTAGGAGCCTTGGATGAGCAAAGACTACCTGGTAACTTGCAGATAGGGATTTACCAGTAAAAAAAAAAAAAAGTTCTATGACTCTGAGTCAAAGGGACCTCCCCATGGCTGCAGATGTACCCCAGGTCTTTTCTATCTGAATGGTAAAAAAAATGCTCTCCCCATTGCATCATCTCCATCATTTTAAGTAAAAACAAGACCTTATGAGTTGTTTGCCTGAGGGTATCTGCCTTGGCTATCAGCCAGCTCTGAACAGGCCTGTCTCCCTCCCTTTAAAATTTAAATAGAGGAGGTGCTCCCAGTCTCTTGCATTATTAGTCAATTACCTCTCTTTTTTTCTTGGGTGATAGGGGCTGACCCTATATTACTCTCACCAACAGTATGGTCCTTTCTACTTGCCTTCTTGAACAAAATCTTTAAGGATGTTTGTTATTTCTCATAAAGCAAAATTTTGAGTTTTAGTTTCCAGTTTGGACTCCCTTTTGGGGCCATGCTGGGCTTTCCAAGTGGTGGCAGAAAATCGGGTTCCTGCCGACCAGACCCAGAGGTAACTGTCTTTCTCTCTCTATGATGGGGACTTATAATGGGTGTTTATTCAGTTTTGAAAGAAACTGCAATTTTTCACAAAGTGGTTGTACAATTTTACATTCCCACCAGCATTGTGTGAGGATTCCAGTTCCTTCACATCCTGGCCAACACTTGGTATGTCTTCTTAAATTTTAGCTACTGGAGTTGATGTGTTGTGATTTTAATTTGCAGTTTCCTAAAGACTAAAGGTTTTGTGAATCTTTTTTAGGTGCTTATTTGACATCAATACATTGTCTTTTTGTTAAAGTGTTTGAATATTTTACCTATTATTTTGTTATTTTTTAGTTCTATGAGCTCTTATATTTTGGATACATCATTTAACAGATATATGATTTTCAAAAATTTTCTCTAAGTCTGTGGCTTATTTTCTAATTCTCTTCATGGTGTCTTTTGAATAACAAGTGCTTCATTTTGATGAAGTCCTGTTTTATTTATTTAGAAATTGTGGTTTTGCTGCCATGGCTAAGAAATCTTTGCCTAAGTCAAAAGCATGAAGGCTTTTTCATAAGTTTTCTTATGGAACTTTTGGAGTTTACATTTCACATTCCAGTCTGTTATCAATATGTGTTTGTTCAAACACTATTTATTGGAAAGCCCACACATTCTCCACTGAATTGACATGGCATATCTGCTGAAAATTTATTAACTATATGTGTGGGCTATTTCTGGTCTCTCTTGTAATTCACAGATTGACTTGGTGGTTTACTCCACCTGCATAAAAAGCCCAGTCCTCCAGTCCTCTGGGAATTGTGACTGTAGAAACAATTCTTATACAACAGGGACACTTAGCAGTGGTCTCTTTTGCTCTTACTTTCCACACTATAGTTATTGAGGCTTTAACACATTGCCTGGAATAAACAGAAAGCCTGACAACTGTATACATATAATCAGAGATGGTTCCCATCTGCCCTTCCCCATAATCTAGGGATCAGTGGTCTTTGCATCTTCAGGTCAAGGGAGTCATCAGCCCCTGGGTGTGGCCATTGGCTAGCCATCCTGTGTTCTTCCCCCACCATGCTCTTTCCACAGGCCTCCCCAGGACTTTCTTAGCCAGAGTCAGGTCCCAAAGCAGAAATATATGGAGGTGTTATCCCAGGATAAAAGTCTCATCCCCAAATATTTCACCACCATGGACTCTTTGCCTAACCCATTGAATTTCAGCCCTGATATTGTCTAGCTCCTATTGGTCTTTGTAAGCTTGTTCAGAGTCAAGGCCCTGGTGGACACCCACTTTTTAAAAAAATATTTTAAAAGATGCTTAGGTTACATAAATGTTACACAAAAATTATAGGGATTTCCATGTTCCCCACTTCCCAGACCTCCCACATAAACATCTTTCATTAGTGTGGCACATCATCTGCAATGGATATACACATCCTGGGGCTTTGCCACTAAGTATGGACCATACTTCACATTGTAGACAACACTCTCTCCCACACATATCTGCATGTTATATGCAGATGTAAAATGGCCTATATCTGTCATTGTACTGTCACTCAGTATAATTCCCAAGTCTCAAAAAAGCCCCTGTATTACAACTGCTTTTCCCTCTCCCTGCTGTGAAAGTGTCCAGTGGCCACTGGCTCCACCTCAATGTTGTAATTTCTTCCATTGCTTGAATCACAATATGTCTACAACAGAATACCATTAAGTCCACTCTAGTCCATAGCTCTTCCCCCAATCCTGAGGAGTATGGGATGGTGATGTTCACTCCACCTCCAAGTGAGAGGGGACTTATATCCCATGGATAAGATGGATGGAATTATCCTGCCTGCATCTGCAGGCTCTCTGCATTCCCTGGGATGACCGTTGTCCATCATCATCTCCCCACCAGGTGTCTTGGGTGAGTCCATTGAGCTGTAGATTAGGAGTTGCAGCTCCACCAAGATTCCAGGCACAGCTGACACATGGGCAGGTCAAAGTCTCCAGTCTCTGGAAGTATACCTACAAACTCCAGCACCACATATAGGTTTGAATAGAAGAGACTGATGGACCTTGTACAGGGAGGACCTATTTGAGTCCAACTCTGTCACTCTCAGGAGCACAGATTCCAAAGTAGTGCCCACTGATAGGGCATCAATCTCTGGACCTATTCCCCCTTATATAGAACCTGGGTGTCTCCAGATCCCTCAGGAGCACCTCTGTTTGGGGTGGACACACACTTTTGCAAAAGTCAATTAGTCAGTAATGAGATCATGCATAAAAATAGGTGCCCATATGTCCTGGGAAAGGCACCCAACTGAGGAGGTAAGTGTCCTTCCCAGTGGCATTCAACTTAGGAATTACCTACCTGTAGAGACAAGACATCACTTGGTTATTTCACTGGAAGCATCTGAGCTCAGATGGAAGGATGTCACATCAGTTTAATATGGGAAACTAATGGAGGTGTTTCTAACCAAGTTTTGTTAATTTTCTGTGAGTGATTTCCTGTAGATGATTTTGGACTTGATTCATCACTTTATATGCAATCCTTAGCCTTTTTCCCAAATCCACTAGCAGATTTTAATCACCTGCAAATACAGACATTCTGAAAGGTAGAAGCTCCAGGGTAGATGGAGCACAGGATATAGCCACAGGCTCCTCTCCTCTCAAAGGCTTCTTTCAACTACTCTCCCTCTTGGCAGGTTAAAAATTGCAGGGCCTCTGGGAATCTCCCAAGTCTGGGGCAAATCCCATTCCACAATTTTCCTAGCCCCATTTGAGAATCATTGGTATGGAGGCAGACAATAAACTTCTACCCAGATGAAGGTTCAAGCTCTCTATGGACATTTTCTGAAAGGACTGGGCGGAGGGTTGATGGGCAACATGGAGGGAGGTCTCTGAGAGGACAGGGCTTCCACTGAAGGTGCCAAGCAGCTGGGGGGCAGGAGGGTCATGTGGAGTGGTGGACAGTACTATGCCACAGATGTCTGATCATGATGTCCCTGTTGCCACAGTCAGAGCCTGAACGCTGGAGCCAGAGCTGGGATAAAATGTGGACAGAGGGGTCTGGGTGAAGGGAGGATGCTCCTTGGCTCCTCTTACTCCAAACCCCCACCACATGTTCCCCACTTAGACCTGCCCCTTCTCTGAATCTGGGGACAGGACACAGGCCTCTGCTCCCCTCAAACACCCATTCCCTCTACCCTTGGGGCAGCTAAATAAAAAGCAGAGGATCACCAGCAAAGACCCTTTGGTGTCAGAAAGGAAATACCACAATTCACATGCTCAGGGACCACAGGAAACACTTGAGCAGAATGAGCAACTGTAGGGAATTTAAATGGAGATGACCCAGAAGGAGACATGACCACTAGATGACAGGAACACACAATCTATTCATGGGGTATGGTGTTCACTGCTTTGAAGGTGGGGACCCCTGAAGGAAAACTTCCAGAAGCCACAGGTGGGAAGCAGTACCCTGTGGGGGAAGCAGGGCAATGGAGGGTCAATGTGGCTTTAGTCCTTATAAGCTTCCACGCTTAGCTTACAAATTGAAAGCCCATGTTGGGGCAGTTTCTGGGGGTATGCAATCAGTTAATTCTAAATGGCTGAAAAATGCCTAGTGGGCTAATTTTAAGTCTATTAGATGTGTAAGTATTTGAGTTTGGCTGTGCCTCAAAGATCTCAAAATAAATATATTCCTACATAGGTATTTTCTCAAGAGGCTTTTCTGTGAAAGGAACAACTAGGTAAGCCAGCTTTGAGAGTTTTAAAGCTACTATGTCTGAAAAGACTCCTCAGTATTACTAACAATGCTAAGCCCCTCCCACAAATGCATTTGCCCCTGTCCCTATGTTGGATGAGGGCTTTCCAATGTGGAGGGATCCTTTCCAGGGGAAGACGCCTACTGGTGACACATCCCCAAGGGCTGGTGCACAGAATGACAATAGTCATAAGAGTTAATCACTCCACTTGGAAGGCCTTCCATTTCCTGCTAGGTAGATATTTGTTTATTAAGAGATAATTCTATGCCAAGTAATGCCATTTATAATGGCTTCATGAGTTTTTTTTTAAAGCCAACTGATTTCTTTAAAGTAAACTCTCTAGGGGGCTCCTAAATCAGGGTGAAGTCCCACCTGGGACTCTTGTGAAACTTTCTGCCCTGGTCTCCAAGCCACACCCCTACCTCCTACCTCAGATGCAGATTAATGCCATGTGTTGGCCACAGGAACATGTTTGGCCTAGGATCCCCTGTTAGTCTTGATGATGATAAGGACGGTTGTAAAAATATAAACTAGTTTCAGATGTTTTTAGCTCTTGGTAGGTATTTTTTAATTTAATTTAATTTATTAATTTCTCCCCTCCTCCTCATTCTTTGCATTTGCTGTGTCTGCATATTGTGTGCTGGTCTTCTTTTTAGGAGGCACTGGGAACCAAACCCAGGACCTCCCATGTGGGAAGGAGGTGTCTAATCACTTTAGCCACCTCCACTCCCTGCTTTGCTGTGTCTCTTATTTGTTTTCCTCCTTGTGTCCCTTGTTACATCAGCTTGTTGCATCAGCTTACCATGCTAGTATGTAGTGTCAGCTTGCTGTCTTGCTTGTCTTCTTTAGGAGGCACTGGGAACTGAACATGGGACCTCCCCTGTGGTAGGCAGGACCTCAATCTCTTGAGGCACCTCTGCCTCCCAGTACTTTATTTAAAGATTTCAGTAAAAGGGAAAGAGTTAGGAGAGTTTGTTATATAAATGAAATAACAAACCTGTATTATTGTATTCATTTAAATAATAAATCAACAGAGGAATTTCTGTGACTAGGACAGCCAGATAAGTGGCCTTGAATTTTTTATTTTGAGGTTCCAGGTTAAGTGATCGAATCTGAGACCTCATATGTGGGTAGCCAGTGCTCAACCACAGAGCCATATTGGCTCCCCTGAGTTGGTTTTTTCATTTGCTTGCTTGTTGTTTCTTTTTTGATTTTTTTAAAGAGGCACCAGGAACCAAACACAGGGCTTCCCATGTGGGAAGCAGGCACTCAACAACTTGATCCACAGCCACTCCCCTGACTTATTTTTACTTAATAAATCCCTGGTTATTTAAATTGTTCATAGTAATAACAAGGATAATAAAAGAACAATAAAGCCCCTTACTCTGTTAATATCTTATTTTTGCCCAACCATTTTAGGATTTTAGTTAAGGGTCCAAAGTCAAAAGTGTTTTAAAATAATTTTAAACAAAGAAATCCCTATAATTAAAATATTATTTTCCTTTTCATAACAGCCATTCCCAAAGATGATCATGAATTTAATTCTAGGCATGATTTGCATGTCCTGGCTTATTAAGGGATATATTAAGCCAGAGACAGTGTATCAGCCAATGCCCCCTTCAGGCTCTAATTCATTTCTACAAATGTCCAACATGAGGGTTTCTGATCCTCATTTACAGATGGGGACACACTGAGGCCCTGAGAGGGGGTAGGGCCAGGCCAAGGCCCATAAAATTTGAGTGGCAAGGAAGGACCAGTGTCAGCTCTCTGATCTCTCTTGCTCTCAGGGCCCCTATTCAGGCTGACCTGCTGTGCCTTGCCTGGGGGAATGGAGTAAGTTCCCTCTCCCTGCATCTTTGTATTGTGGTCTGGGGATGTAGCCTGCAGAGCAAGGTGGGGTGCAGTGGGGAATTGGGTGACCCTGAACCTCTGTGGCCCAGACCTGGGCCAGTGTCCTTTAGCCATGAATATGGCTAATTCAAACCACTGTCTCATCAGTCCTTGCCTCCCCGCTCAATGCCTGGTGGCCTTGATCAGCCCCAAGGGAGAAGAAACAGACTTCTTGTTTGATGTGCAGTTGGAAAATGACTCCAAGTCAGAGGGCAAGGGCTGGGGGACCTGGATAAAAACATCCACATCTGACCTGGCCTGAGTTTCCTGGCTCCAGGCCCAAGTGAGAGAATCCCAGTGGGAGGAGATGTCCTGCAGAGTTAGATGGTGTGTGGGGAAAATGTAATGCACATCTTTCCTGCTTTCCACTTTTAGAATATTTGAATAAACAGAACACTGATTCAATTGTGATGAGTAATTGAAATCATTATGTAAATTGTGAGATATGATAAAATTCTGTGAGCAATTGCCATTCATTTATCAAAAAGGTGACAAATCCTGTCAACTAGCATTGAAATGCCCTTCACTCTGTCCACCTGTCTGGTCTCAACATCCCTGCGCAAAGGTCCTTTCACAAAGACACAGCCCTCCGTTTGCTAGTCCTATTCCTTCTTTCTCTTCCTTCCTATATTAACTTATTTTCTTCTGAAATGGACAGAGGCATATTATAAAGAATTCAATCAAGAAACCATAAAAAAAAACAACCATACAACTTTCCACAAAATGGAAATGATCCATCTTCAGCGTCAATCAGAAGAATCTCCTACAAGCTGTCTTCCTAGTGTTATATGTAGATGGAATAATAGAAGGCCAACAGATAGAATGGTATTTACCTGGAAAAGTGAAGATAGATTTAGCAATTGCCAACTGTTGAGTTTGACAAATACATTTGCATAAAAATACAATGATGATATATATTCTACTTTTCAGTTAAAGACAAATTCCATGTCTCCTGGACCTCATGGAAGCTAAAGACAGAATGTGGTTTTCTGTGCTGGCATTGCTGTGCAGGACTGGAGGCCAGCCTAACCTTCTCCCAACTCCTGTGTGGTTTTGTTTCTGTCATGGGGGCTTGAACAAGCACTTCCTTCTCTGTGAAGGTGAGACACTTGACTAAGGTAAATTGAGATATCCAACCCCCCCCCAACTACCCACTTAAATTTCCAAGGAAAACCATGGACCCTGTGAAGACACAGCTCATGCCTCTCAAGGAAAATTTCAGTGCTTCATCTTTGAAACAAGTTTTCCATTTCCCTTATAGGTTCTCTACTTCAGAGACACCCAACTATCCTTAAGTAAGGTGGCTTTGTCCAGTTGCCCAAACATCTCTTCTGTAATGGCTTTAATTTGCTTGGCTTTATCTTTTATCTGTATTACTGAGATATTCCCAAAAATCTCCTCCACACTGCTAATTTGGCTTCCAGCCATGTCTATTATGCTATACATTTATGTATTAGTTTTGTAGTTGTCATGTATCAGTCCTCATAGTTAATCACCATTTCTATGTCATTCTCTTGTTCTATATGTGGGTCCTGAGATCCTTCACCCAGAGTTACCCTTAAAGGATGAATCCTTTCTTGCACTTTCCAGACACTGAGGTCTTTGGGGGTGGGAAGCATTTGGGGGGGCTTGCTTTCCTGTGATCAACTTTCATTGGAGGTCTCAGGCTCATCTCACTGTCTCAGAGAACATGTATGCAGTTTCACATGATGGGTTCACATTTCACATTTCAAATGTGGATGCATTTTTCTTTGTCATTCTGAGCCCTCTATGAACATTCAGTCTTTCATCATCCTGGGAAAGCTTTGGGTATTGACCCTTTAAGTCCACTTCATCACCTTTCCCTCTCTCCTCCTCTCTAACAAAACTGATCTCACTTATTCTGGAGACTGTCATATTGTATATATGATCCAAGACACTGAAAAGTGTAGAGAATAATAAAAGGCACATTATGATCCTGTGGTGACTTGAAGCTGTATATACTTCCCGAAAAACATATTCTAATATTTAATCCATTCCTGTGGGTATGAAACAATTTTAAGTAGGTAAGACCTTTTGATGAGGTGACTACAGTTAAGGTGTGACTCTCTTCAAGTAGGATGAGTCTTAACTCCATTACTGGGGTCCTTTAAAAAGAAAATGAAGAGAGAGAGAGAAGTAAGAAGATAAAAACAATGAAATTCAGAATAGAAGGGAGACATCAGCAGATGCCACAATTTGTTTCACCATGTGGGAGAGGAGCCAAGTTTTGCCAGCAGTTGGTCTTTGGAAAGAAAGCATCACCTGGATGCCTTTTTTGGACATTTTCCTGGTCTCAGACTGTAAGTTAACAAAATCCAATTGTTTAAGCAAACCCATTTCATGGTATCTGCTTTGAGCAGCCTAAGAAATTAATGCAGATGCTATTCACTCTATAAAAATATCATATTTTAAAATTTTGGTTCAACTAGTTTTAGAGAAATAAATTTCTATAGATCCAGTGGGAGACCCCATTCCCCTCCCTCAAACAGGAGATTTAGATAGCTCTGGATGATTATTAACTGCACTGTATGAGCAGCTTACTCTTGGAGCTCCTTAGTCTGTTACCATTTTGCCCCTCCCCTGCATATCTATTAATTTTTGATAGCATATTGGTTATGAAACAGAGCCCTAAATTATTTTTATTTTCCTTTTTAACTGTGAGGCTGAGTGTCTTTTCTGGCTTTCTGGCCATTCTGTTTTCTTCCCATGTGTTGCCCATGCACATCCTTCCTCTGTGTTGATCTGTTGCCCTTGATGCCTCTTCTTGCCATCTGTCCAAAGCAGTGCTGCTAATTGTTAGCTGTGATTCACAAGATTGTTAGTATATCCTGGACACTATTCTCCTAGAATCAACATGAGTATTGCAATTTTTTTTTCCCTTTTGTGGCTTGTCTTTACATTTTGTTGGTGGCTTTATTTGTTTTGATTTATATATCCTCTTTTTTAGGAGGTACTGGGGATTGAACACAGGACCTCATACATGTGACACAGGAGCTCAACCACATAGCTATGCCTGTTCCCCATACTTCTAATTTTAATGCATTTACATTTATCAATATTTGTCTGCATGGTTTGGTTCTGTGTGATATATTCAATAAATCTTCCTCTAATGACATTCCACAGGACCTTCCCATATATTCCATTCTAAGTGGCTTATAGTTTGGCTTCTCCATCCTGAGTCCTCACTCATGACCAAGCTGATATCAAGGGTGGCTGGTGGCCCAGCAATGACCCTGAACAGCAGGTGACCAACAAATGTCCCTGCTCATGTTTGAGTTGGTGACCCTGGGATCAGTTCTGTGCATCCCAGGTGGGGAGTTGGGAAGGGGTGGTCCAGGATTGAGCATGCAGTATGGTTCCATCCAGGCTTTCCCTGAAGTTTCAGACCCAGGTGCCATCCATCTACTATCTGGACCCTGGTTAAAGGCCTTTGAGCAGCATGGAAGGAGGGGATGCCCACCCATCCACAACCTACCCACCAAACTCCCTCAGCCCCCACCCCATCTCATTTCCATTCAGCCTGATGACAGATGCTTTGAAGACAGGCAAGAGCACTTTTCCCAGAGCTGAGTTGTGGTACTCACTTAAATAAAAAAAAATCTCTGTCATATTTGTAATTGAGGAAACTGAGGCATATAAAGGGTAAGTAATTTGCCAAAGGACATGAAGACAGGAGGTGGTGGGTTGAGGACCAGGACCCTGGAATATGGCTTCTGAGCCTGTCCTTTACCCAGGACTCCTGCCATCCCTTGGATGAGCTCTACAATGCATGTCATTTTTAGGGATCCTGCCATGATGCCTCCTGAGCCCTTCCTTCAGGGGTTCAGGTGGGCTGCCCTTCCCTTTCATCACATGCTCACATAGTTTGTGTATTTGTCATACTCCCATTTTTGTCTCTTTATTATGTCCACTGGATTGTTGGCTTATCTCAAGGAGGCTTCTAGAATGTCTAGCACATGATAGGGCTTAATCCATATTGGTGGGATGGTGTAGAGTGATGGACTAGAGTTTCTTAATGGCAAAAGCACCCACAAACAAGAGGGTGAGGGAAACTCTCAACCCTGCTTTTCCAGAAGTAGTTTGGAAGCTGATTCCCTGGGTCATTGTCTCTGTTGCCCACCCCTACATTCACAGTCTCAAGACCCTGCACACTACCTTCCCCAGGTGCCCACTTCACCCAACTTGCTGACCATTCCTCTGCCAAACTGAGTCCATGGCCTGTGTGTCTCCATTTCTGTCCACAGGACATATTTGGCTCTCAGTGATCACAGGGCTGGGTCACTTGTCATTCATCCTTTCAGAATGAGGGTCTCTCTTTCTTTTGAAGGCTCTATGGTAACAATCTTGGGCATCTTCTCCTCCTTGGCATTTCCCATGGTGGGAAGCCCCACTATCAAGGGTGTGGCCAGAAGTGGTTTGGGAAAGGCCCTGTTATCCAGGGACCTCTGGAACACACCACTGTCCCATCCACTAGTCTTTGTGAGTTTGACTAAGTGTGGCTTGTCCTACCTGGGGAAACCCCAGGGTCAGGAAGGGTTTGAGTGGCATGTTTACACCCCTTGAGGTTCCTCCTTTCCATGGCCCTGGTCTGTGGTTTTGACTCCATCTTCCATCACCTGAGTCCTGGCTATCTCCTTCTCCAGGCTTTCCCAGCACTGCAACCAGGACCACAATACATACATGTGCACAGATGCAATCAAGTGGGCTCTCATGCCCCCATGCATGTACATCAGGCAAGTCCTTGCATGCCTACAAATTGGTCCCCTTGCAGGCACATACACCCCCTACATCCAGTCCTGCACACACACACTGCAAAGAAGGTGAGTCCAGTGATGACTTTATTTCTCCATCCTCCATTGGGCATGCCCTCTCATATTCAGAGGCAATTTCCAAGAAGCTACAGGATGAAATGCAATATGTCCCTCTTTCTTTCAACTTTGCATTTCCAGCAACCTTCAGGGCAGACCCTTTAATGAGCACAATTTGGCACACAGACCTCCTTATCCTTTTCTCCTTTTATTCCAACCCAGTGGTTGGGAGAGACATTGTGTATTCTTCTTTATGGTCTCTACAATCAGCACCAGCACCAGCAATCTCCTCAGTTGATTGTAGATGTAACAATTCATCTATGCAATCAACTCACTAATGATTAAAGTCCATGAAATGCCTTTGTATTATAATTAGCCCAATGCCTTCTTGATCAAACAATTAGCACCAATTCCTGGCTGAGTTGACTCATTAGCCTAACCATGAGAGTCCACCTCTTGTCAACTTGACAGCCATACACATCACCTTAAACCACACAGTCTCTTACTAGAAACAATAACATGTATATTTATATTTCTTCCTAACAAATATTCAGCTGTCCTGTGTACAACCTGAAATACACTGAATCTCTCCAGAATAGGGTACAAGTCCTTGGATAATATTCACTCTTAAATATGACATCCTTAATTACTATGACATGGAACTAACACAACTTATGTCATATGATAAGTCAAAAGGTTAGAAAAGAAAACACAAATATTCATTTTATGTACATATACAAGCATACTTATAACAAAACAAGGAAGAAATATTCATGACCTTTACTGTCCTTGCTCCCTGTAACTGGCCATGTGGTTGAAATTTGTATTTATCATTTCTTCTTCCTCTACCCATTCCATGTTTCCTATAACCTCAAAAAGTACCTCAGCTGACAGTGGTTCTTAGCCTGGTGGGGTGACCCAAACTTTCATTCCTGAAGATTCTGGGCCATTGTTAGTCCTACCTGAATTGGGTTATTGCAATTTTCCATTGGCTTTATTCACAGGGCATGGTAGTACTAAGAGACACCCTAAGGGACCTCCTGCATTCCAGGCAAATCTTTATCTCCATTGTGTAGGTGCAGTCTTATTTCCCCTTGATAGTCAGGTTCAATTACCCCACTTTGTACAATAATTCCTTTCTTTGCCTGTTGATTCAGAGGCACATGAGGCCTGAAGTACCTAGGTGTCAGTCTTTACTTACAGTTCAGTGGATCAGTATTTTGTTCCCTGGTGGAATCCCACCTTCTTTTGGAACTAAGACTTATCTTCCAGACTGTAGCTTGGTCAGTCTGCTCAATTTCCTTAAGTCATATCACTGACATCATGTAATATTTGTCCTTCAGTGACTGGTTCATGTCACTCAACATAATGTCTTCAAGATTCATCCGTGTTTTCCCATTTGCTAATACTGCATTCCTTCTTATGCTGAGTAATATTCCATTGTATGCATATACCACAGTTTGCTTACCCATAAATCTGTTGATGAATACTTAGGTTACTTCCAAGTTTTGGCAAAAGTGAATAATGCTGCTGTGAATATTGTTGTACATATATCTGTTCATGTCGCTGCTTTCAATTCTTCTGAGTATATATCCAGCAGTGGGATTACTGGATCATATGGCAGTTCTGTAGTTAGTTGTCTGAGGAACTGCTAAACTGTCATCCACAATGGCTGCACTATTCTACATTCCAACTAGAGTGGATGAGGGTTCCCTTTCCTCCACATATACTCCAAAACTTATAGCTTTCTGTTTTTAATAGCTACCGGTCTAATAGGTATAAGATGATATCTCACTGTAGTTTTGATTTGCATTTCTCTAATAGCTAGTGATTTTGAGCATATTTGCTTATACCTTTTAGCCATTTATATTTCTTCTTTGGAAAAGTGCCTATTCAGATCTCTTCCCATTTTTAAAAAGGGTTGTCTTTTTTATTTTTGAGATATATTTCTTTTTTTGTTTGTTCATGGCAAATGTTTTAATTAAGAACTTAAAAACAAAATTTTAAAAAGAGAGTCTAAAATAACAATTATTTTGTTCTATATTTTAAATATCACTGGATTCATAAATATTTTAAGACTTTTTTTTAACATGAATGATGATTTTAAACTATTTCTTTGTATTTCAGTTTGTCCCAAGAATTAAGAACATGATTATAAGCACATTAGTTTTTAAGATGGGAAGAAGAAAGCAGATCCATAAAACTGTTTACAACATAAAAATTTTCATAGTTTCAAGAGTTGTAATTAGTCATCACTAGAAAAAGGAAATAAAAGAAACCCTAACCAACTAAGGACTTGTACATTGGAGGGAGATTCACAATGGAGTCCCATTACTTCATTTGTTGCTTATGCACCTCAAAAATCCTTTAAAAGTCTTGTACATTTATCCTCTACTTAAAAAGAATGGGCATGGAGCAAATGTGGCTCAAATGACTGGGCACATCCCTTCCACATGGGAGGTCCTGGGTGTGGCTCCTAGTGCTTCCTATAAAAGAAGACACAGAACACACACAATGAATAGACACAGAGAGCAGACAGTGAGCACAAACCATGAGAGGGGAGAAATAAATAAATAAAATAAATGTTTAAAAAGAAAAAGGAGAAATTATTCCATATTTGCCTTCTAGGTCTACTAATATCTGGAGTTTTCATTAGTAAGCACACTAAGTATGAGTCTGATTTCTAAACTAGAGAAAGATCAGCTTGTTCAAAGCCTGTGCAGTAGTCCTGTTCCTGAGGCAGTCCATCAGGGACATCATTCCTAAGATTGTCAGATGGTACAGGAAAAGCTTGAGCTCAATGGCTAAAATTGAACAGCAAGAAGTGGCTTTAAAGCAACAGTTTCACAATCAGCTACACTATCACACATTGCCATATTGCAGGAATCCATGCTGGCAAAGTCTTGCAGGGATCTGTCCAACACAGCCCATGAAGGTGCAAAGAATTACTCTGAATGCAAAGGTTGAGAGAGACCAAGGGGAGAATGGCTAAAGAAGCTATGTTCTTGAGCTGATCTCCAGCACAATTTTTTATTCTCTTTTTCACATCACCAAAGGTCATGGTGAATGTGCAGGGGAGCAGGCATGTATCATGCACATGAGGGGTCATAAATAACATCATAAGAATTCCAGGCTGATAAAGGGGAAACAAAATTACAGGAACATTTAGTGATATACATAGGAGATAAGATGGCAGCAAAGGTCTAAGATAACTGATTAACAGAGCAAAGCAAGAGTGTTCCTGTTAATGGCAGGAATTGATAGTGGGGATTTCTATGTGTGGGCAGAGAAACAGACCTCCAAAATATTTCTTAAATGTAAAGATTGAGGGATGTGGGATCTTATTTTCTGTTTAAATAAGAAGAAAAAGAAGTGGGAAAAGTATCCTGACACAGTCTTTTATAAAAACTGCCCCCTTCCTGATAGTTCCAAGTAATAAATGGGAAACAAATTTTGATAGTAATAGTAAGGCCAGGTTGCTGTCTGTTATCTGGTTCTGAACTGAGCTGTACATGGGAAACAAAATAGCCATGTGGGCAGGAGATTTCCCTTGAGAGGGATGAGGGTCAGTGTTCTACCTCTATAGGCCCTCAAATTCTCTGCTGATGTTCCCTCTGCAACTATGCCTGTCTTAGGTTGTTCCTTACCTAAGGAGTCTTACCCATCTCTGGCTAACCAGCCATCTTCTGTGGCCAAGCAGGGAGAAGTGTTCTTTGACAGCCTATGCCTCCATGGTCTCCATGCCCAGCACCAGCTGGGGCCCCAGTTCTGGTCACTGGTTTCAGGGAATCCGGGTATCTAATGCAGAGATCACCCAGCACAAGGCATTGGACAGGAGACAGACAGTTTGACACCAGCTCTTAGAAGGCCTACTCAACCTAGGGATGCCAGGCTTATGGCACAAGGCAACCCTATAAGTGGGATGTGTACAAGACACCTCCAGGCCATGACAGGAACAATAGGAAGGAGTGAAACCAGAAAAAACTGTGTACAGGAAGAAAAAAGGGGCCACAGAGTCAGGTAAATAGGTAAGCAGGTTAGAAGGAGGGAAAGGAGATCTTGGTGTGAAAAATTCATTCAAAGGTGTTCTAACCAAAGGGCCCCCAAGTCTCCTCCCCTTTTGTTTCTTTGTTCTTGATTTACAGATGTGGGAGGTGAGAGAGATGAAACAGGAGCCAGGGCAATAATTTTCTGTTCAGCATGATGAGCTTGAGAAAGGGCCTGGCAGATTAACCTAAGAATTGATAATAAATAAGAAGCATGATTTTTCTGAGGAGAGATATTTTCCAGATTTGTATATTTAGGCCATGAAACCAATTTAAGGTTTTTTTTTTTAATTTTTAATTTTAAAAGATGCTTAGATTACATAAATGTTACACAAAAATTACAGGGATTTCCATGTTCCCACCTCCTACACCTCCCATAACATCCCACATAACATCTTTCATTAGTGTGGATTTAAAGGTTTTGACCACTGTAAATTATCATTAAGTGTTTGAAACACATTTTGCTGAGCAAGAAGTTGTATTTGAGATAGGTGATATTCCAGGCATTGCTGGAGAGCTAGTACTTCTCTTTGTAGATGGGAGGAGAAGGCTCTTTAAGGTGAGTTTTAACTTGTCCCCAAGAAAGTTGGGAATTATTCCAAGGTAAAGGAATGACAAATTTTAACATGTTCCCAATTGCAATGCTAATCTTGTCTGGTAAGCAGAGCTTGTTGTTTTTCACCTATCCAGAGGATAGAGGCTTCTAAAGCATCAAGTTTGGTAAAAATATTATTATTGATATGTGTTTGGGTTAAAAGTTCATTGGTGACATTGGTCATGATTTGATTAACAACAGCATGATCAGTTTGGTCTGATAATGATTGAGCCACATCCGCTTCCCGAGTCTGATATTGTTAAGGGGACTGCCACAGTGGAGGCAGTGGCAGCTATGATAATGGTTGAAATAATGAAAGTAATAAGCATACCAATGAATCTTTTAGGTTTAATAAGTGACAGGCCTTTGTTGAATTGGGCTATCTCTGATGAGCTTTATGATCTAATTGTTTAAGTGTTCCCCAAGTTACTCTCTGAGCTTGGATAGTGTTATGGCATGGTTGTGTCTGGGAGTTCCTTTGTTCCTCTGTTGTCATCATTTCCATCTATGGTATTGGGTTGAATGGGTGATCCTTCCAGTTCATGGTATAGCTTCACATGCTTTGCTGGAAGCCACTGGGGACCTGTTGGAGTAAGCACAAGATCCATCTCCTAACCTTTCCTTGCACAAAATTTTGGCTTTTATTTAATGACTCTCCTGATGAGGGGAGAAATGTTTCTCAGCTGCTGAGAGGTTGTTTTTATCACAATTTAAAACATTTAAAGTATATAGTGCTAGGGCTATAGTATTTCTAGGGGAAGTATCCATACTCCCTCTTTTTTGTTTCTTTGTTTTAGATAATATGGCATATCCTAAATATTTTTAAGACTGAGTTAATTGGATTTTATTAGGGGTTATTTGGAGACCAGCTTGGGTAAGAGAATTTTGGAGATGTTTATAGAGTTGTGTTAAAAGTGTTTTTGAGGGGGCTGCAATGAGGATATTATTCATGTAATGATAAATACATGCTTGT
>JAQZBX010035659.1:0-24498 GCA_029593785.1 Cabassous unicinctus
ATCATTACCAAATTGTATTTATCTACAAAAACATGTAGTTCAACGTTACAAAAATAAAAATAGCAATTCATGACAAAAAAGAGAGTTTAAGGGAGAAACTTCATAGGATCATGGCTTGTTTTCAGAAATGAATTATTTTGTTAAAATACTATTTCATGATAAAAACTGTTATAAAATATTTAGAAAATAATATCCTGACTATGAGAAAAAGTAACTATTAAAAGGAAATTTTCTTAGATCGAGCATCATATAACTTAAAATATGTATAATAGAAGCCTCCCTTCATAAGGAACCAGACAAATAAGACCACTCTCACCAACTTCCTTAGGAAGCATAGTGGAGGAAGAAAAGGAAAATAAAACATATATGAATGGAAATGAAGAAATGACACTTTCATTAGCAACACATATAATTTTGATTGAGAAAGTTAAAAAAAAAAAACAAGCTGTGCAAATATAGTAAAAATCTTATTTGAATCATGTTTGAGAAGGCAATTGGATTCTACATGCCGATAACGAAATATGAAATACATATAGAAAAGAAACAAAATATAGAAAATGAATTTTTAAAAAAATTCACACTAGAGTGAAATATAAAGCAACAGAGATTTGCCAGATCTTGTGGAAAAAATAAATGTTTCATTGAGGGCTCTTCAGTGACTGAATCAATATATAGATAAACCATATATATGAATTGGAAGACTTGCTTTTATAACAATGTCAATTATATTCATAGGTTGAATGTCACTTAAAGAAAAATCCTTATAGATTTTCTACCACAGAACTTGAGGAGTTGGCTATAAGTTCACATGAAATCCAAATACAATAAACACTCTTAAGGAAAAAAATGTTAAAAGGATTTCCTAAGCAGATATCAAGTTTTTCTATAAAATAATAGTAATTAAACATTGTCACAAAAAGGCAAAAAATGACAAGTACAGATGCAATAGAATAGTGGGCATGTATATGAACACTCAGATGACAGCTGCAGTAAGGAACTGCAGTGGGAAGAACATTTCTCTTATTCAACCTACTCAAAACCATCTCTAATTCAATTAAATAATGAAATAAGGAAATCACTACTAAAATAATTTTGAAGACACCTTTAGAAGTTTGAAGGAATGTTTTAGAAGGAGGAGGAGGATGAGAAGAAGCTGGAGGAGAGGATGAGGAAGAAGAGTAGATGGAGAAGGAGGAAAAGATACAAAAATATGCACCATGGAAACATATTTATGAATTTAATTGCAATAAATGAAGTTTTTTTTTCAAGAACTAACAAAACTTATAAATAACTTAAAAACACATGTAAATTTCAGGCTTAGATAGGAATTTTTAAGAAAAGGAAGCACAGATATCTTGTTTTACAAATGAGAGTATATTCTGCATCATTGATATGAGGAAAATAAACAGTGTATCCACCTGGTACTATAACATATTCAGCAGTTTGGAAAAAGTGTATCTGGATTCACCAATTATTGGTGATGATGTGGAACAAAGATAAGTGGAAATATTATTTGTGTGTGCATATATTGCTACAGCTTCTCTGGAAAACCATTTGATATTTTATTAGCAAACTAAGACAAGTTTACATTACAGTAAGAAATAAAGCTGTTCTGAGAGCAACAAAGTTTTCCTGTTTATGACACATTTCCATTTTTTGTTGGCAATGATTTTGATCTACAGTCAGTGCCCACATTCTTTGCCCACATATTATCCATATTCTCTGCCCAGGATTTTGGAGCAGCCTGCCCATGGGCTGTTACTCTTTCTCATGGCAGAAGAATAAGATGTTATGAAGAACTTCTCATATGTTGGCTCTCAAATCCACAATCAGAGAGAGAAACATGGTAAACCCTCATATCCTTCAGTGTTTACATTAAGACAATATTTATAATTACTAAATGAATTCTAAATGTGATTTGGAATATATTTTTTTCTACCATATATAATTAATAATATATATTTAGAGTACCATGAAGATTATTGATTAAAGTGTTACAGTTTCTTCAACAAAGTAACCTAATGTTCATTAATATTTGTTCATTTCCTTGAACTTACTGCTAAAAACTGGAATTGAAATTGGGCATGATTCCTGAAATATATTGGTTCTAATTACTTCAATATTGATTACCTAAAAGTTGCAAATTTCCATAATATAAAACAATCATATAAATATCTATCACTTATATTCACCTCCTTAGTTGAAAACCAACTTTTACGCCAAAGACATCACTTGATATTTATTCCTCCTAAAACCATAAATCTATCTATTAATGTAATACTATCCAATATTTAATGAATATATAGTTTCCTTCCAATATTCACTTACCTACAGCATTGTCTATTCCATTTTTCTTTTTATAACATATAATATTCCATTTCAAAATGCCATAACAAAAATTCAACCATTCCCATGTGCTTTCTTGAAGGATATCAAGTCAAGAACAAAATATATATTTTTCAAATTGATTGTCATTTCCCCAAATGTAAGTGACATTAAATTCATTTGCATATATGTAGTATGAGTTCAGAAATAAACAAAGAAATCAATGCAACAGTAAAATACAGCTACAGAAAAGCTCATTTAGAAACACAATATATGAAAAAGGTATTGAATGGTAGTCTATGAACTTCAGTTAATGATGACTGGGCAGTTGGATATTCATTGACAATGAAAGAAGTTTCACTCCTGCCTTTCTCTCTGGACAAATGATGTAGTGTAAGGACAACACGTGAAAGTCAAAATGATAATGGCTTAGATATTAACATTGGATAATATCTTCAGGATACCAGCCTAGGTAAGTATCTATTATATAAGAAGTAAAACACAAACTACAATGGAAAACATTGATTATATTTGAATTGAGAATGTCTGTTCCTCCAACAATTTAGAAAAGCTAAAATTTTATGTAACAAACTGGAGAAATGTACATGTCATAAAAAATCTAGACAGGAATATCCCAGAAAAGAATTCCAGATTTACTTTAAAGTATATTAAAACTTAAAAACACATATACATACTCAAACTAATGATGAATTCTAATGAAGTCTAATGAATCCCCTATAATTTTTATGTAATCTAAAGCTTCAGTATAAATAAAAATAAAATAAAAAACTAAAAAAGAAATAGAAAATATGAACAGAACTCTAACCAGAAAAGAGATTGAGTCACAAGTCAAAACCATGATTAGAGACTAGGTTAAGGAGACATCAATATAAAATGGCAGGTTAGGGTCCTCCAAAAGCCTGATACCCCACAGAAACCCTAGAAGAATGAGTAAAATGTGTCAGAATCAAATATAATGAAAATTGAGAAAATAGTCAAAGATTTAAATCAACCAAGCAAATAGTCAAACAAAAGGTCACACATAGTTGCCCAGAGAGGCTGAGGATACAATCTCTCCTCCTGCCCTGTAAAGGTAGAGATGGAATAAGAGATGTGACCAACAATCTAGTCCATGCAACTGAAAGCTGCTGCAGTTACCTGGAGAGGCTGAGGATCACTGTCCCTTCTGCCTAGGCAGGGGCAAGGATAGAACCAGAAGAGTACCCATATAAAGGAGGAGCTTTGGATATACCTAGAACAGGAAGGTGATCTGAGTCATTTAGGAGGGTACTGAAAAGAAAAAGAAGCCAAAGGAAAATTGTGAGTTGCTCACCCCTTGTGGCTGGAAGCAGCACATATAGCCCATCCTCAGGACAAATAGCCTAGATGGAGCCCCTTGCTCACTGCTCTGAAAGGAGTGTGAGGGAGCATTACCTGGGAGGAAGAGAGGTCTGGGAGGGTGGAGAGTGGTTTATTTACATTGAGTTTGGCCAGCTGAGTCCCCTTGGAATCTCAGAAGTGACCCGAATCTGGCAGGGAGAGGGAAGGGGGATCTCCTCAGGCAGGCTATATTACCTAACCTCCTAGGCAACAAGAGGAATTAGATTAGAAAGGGGATGGGGACAGACAGGTGCCTATAAAGCAAGGATCTGGCAAACTACTAGGAAACTAACCTACCTGAGGGAAAGGGAGCAGATAGCTTTATAAAAGCCTAACTAACCTACAGAGACAGTTTAGCTTAGTGGAGTAATTCCCAACTAGCAAATACGAGGTCCCTGGTTTGATTCCAGGCTCTTATTAGAGAGGTGATTCACCCGGTTATGTGACATCCAGCTGATACTATATGACAGGGAATATATAGACATTCTTTTTGGATTAGATTTTGTTGTATCTCTTATATTAAAATTTTATTTTTCCTTTTTTCCCCCCCTAATATTACTTGCTAAAACTTGGTTCAAAACCTGCAGAGGGAAGGCTACAGGGTGATTGGCTGATGAACACTGGCAGCCAGAGACAGTCTTTAGTGGCCTAAGAATGAAGGCTGTTTTTTCATTTTTTTCCTCTATCATTTTTTTTTATTAGTTTCGGCTGTCTTGTTTCTTGTGTATTGTATTTTTCCTTTCTTTGTTTCTCTTTTTTTTTTTTCTTTTACTGATTATTTTCCTACCTATGCTATTTCCTTTCTTCCCTTCATTTTCCTTTCTTCTGTTTTCTATGGTTGTTCTTTCATTCCACCTCTTTTTGTTTGGTCCTCAGTTTTTCCCATTTTTATTTCTCCCTTTCTCTATTTGTGTTTTCTTTCTTTGTTTACTTTTTTTCTTATACTTTTTTCTTTTCCTCTCTTCTCATCTCCAGCCTTTTAATTCATTCTATATACTTTTCTCTATTTTGCTTCTTATTTCATTGTTTCTATTCCGCTTTTTTATTCTTATTCCATGGTACTTCTTACACATGGTAATTATTTATTTTCATACATATTGTATGGTTCCTCTTCTACCTTTTATTATTGTTATTACTATTATTCTTTTTCTTGCTTTATCTCATTTCTTTTCCCTGGTCCTACTTTTTTTTTTGCAAGGAATCATAGACAACAGCTAGGAATAGAATAAGAGGAAAGAAGTGTCCAGGGGACACCATAAACACAAAAATACAACAAAATAAAACCCTAGAGTAGAAAATGAAGCTAATGAACTGAATAAACACATCAAGTTAAACAGATGCCTAGACATCAACAAAAAAAATTTAGAAACCATACTAAGAAACTGGAAGACATGGCCTAAAAATGAATAAACTAAAAAACAGGAGGAGATGTAGAACATGGCACATCTAATCAGAGGTGTCCAAACAAATATCATGAATCAACTTAATGAAGTTAAGGAAGAGATTAAGGATATTAAGAAGATACTGGAAGAACATAAAGAAGAAATTGTATACATACATAAAAAGTTAATGAATATGATGGTGATGAATGGCACAATGCAAAAATAAAAAACATACTAGAAGCACAGAACATCAAGTTTGCACAGACAGAGGAAAGAATCAGCAATGTGGAAGACAGTACAGCTCAAATTAGACAGATAGTAGAACAGATATATGAAAAAATAGAAAAAACTCCAGCAGAGATATAGAGATTTAAATGACAACACAAAATGCAGAAACATACACATTATAAGCATCCCAGAGGCAGAAGAGAAGGGAAAGGGAACAAAAGGAATGTCAGAGGAAATAATGGCTGAAAATTTCCCCACTCTATTGAAGGACATGGACGTACATGTCCAGGAAGAACAGTGTATCACAAACAGTATAACTACGAACAGGCCTACTCCAAGACATATTTTTGTTAAATTGTCCAATGCTCAAGACAAAGAGAGAATACTGACAGCAGCAAGAGAAAACAGATCCATCACATACAAGGGAAGTTCAATAAGATTAAATGTTGATTTCTCATCTGAAACCATGGAGACAAGAAGGAAGTGGTATGACATACTTAAGGTGCTAAAAGAAAAATATTCCAGCCAAGAATTATCCATCCAGCAAAGTTGGCATTCAAAAATGAGGGAGAAGGACAATCAGTAAGATGGTGGCAGAGAAAGGAGCTCCTAGAATCAGCTTCTCCTGCAAGGCAGTTAGTAATCATTCAGAGCTATCTAAAGAACTTGTTTGGGAGTTCCAGGAGTCCTGCAACATCCTTGAAAGAATGGATGGAGGAGACTGCCTATCTGCACAGAAGATTCATTAGTAAAGCACTCCATACCATGGAAGCTGGTGCCCATCCTCCACTGGAGGCACAAGCTAACTCAGGAGCAATTAGCAACTGGATTTGGTAGTTCCACTACCCAAAAATGAGACAGAAAGAGATGATTGGGAACCAACTTAAGCTACTGATTGGTAAATTCAGTGGGCTAAAGTATACTCTTAAGAACAGCTAATGTTTGAATCTATCCAAGTCAGAAAGAGGCCAGTAGCTGCCATCTTTACTCTGCACCTGGCACGAGGGGAAGTGGCACTGACTGAAAATCACAGTGCTGGTAGACACCGGCTTCTTTCCATCTAGAAGAGATAGCAGCTTTAGCATAAGACCCAGGCCCACCTTGGACAGGGAGGAAGCTGTGGTTGGCCATGCCAGCCTCTCCGGGAAACAACATGCCTCACCACAGAAGTTGGTGATCATCCTACTGTGGCAGTGCAAGCCACCCCAGGAACAATTCTGTGGCAAGAATTGGAAGCTTCATTTCCCAAAAAAAGGGGAGGAAGAGATAGTTGGAAACCGAATTCAGCTTCTGATTAGTAAATTTGGCTGGCTAAAGTATAACCCTAGAAAAAATAAAGTTTGAAACTGTCCATGTTGGGAAGAGGCCAGTAACTGCCATTTTGACTCCAACCCCAGCGTGTGGTGAAGCTGGACTAACTGAAAATCATAGAGAGGGTAGAGACCAGTTTCTTTCACCCATATTGGCTTGCAACCATAGCAAGTCTTCAGCCCCATCTTTAGCAGGGAGGAAGATGGTGGGCCCTACACTAGCATAACCAGGTAACTTCAGGTACATTTGGCTGCCACAGACTGAATAATCAGGAGTATACCAGGGCAACTGTGGTCATCTTGGATATACACTGCATAGATTGCTGTCCACAGCTGCAGCTTCATTACCACCCCAGGAATGGGAGAAGGGGACATGAAGCTTCATCAGTCTCTCTGGGCAACTACAGTCGAGGCATGCATGATTTGGATTATTCCACAAAGCTGTGGCTATGACTCTACCCCTGGCAAAGGAAAAAGTTGAAAGAAGTATCATCGGTCCTGGGGGCAATGAGGGCAGCTTGAACTTCCACACCTTATAGTACCAACTATATCCCTGGCTCCTACTACACAAACATCAAGGGAGAAAGGGCAGGAAGCCCTACACTGAAAAGAAAAATGCTCCCAGAATAAATACTCTAGTAAGCCAATGCCAAGACAACAACAAAAATTTACAATCCACACCAAGAAACAGGAAGTTATGACCCAGTTCAAAGAACAAGATAAGCCTCCAGATGACATAAAGGAATTGAGACAACAAATCATAGATGTTCAAATATATCTCCTTAATAAATTCAATGAGCTGGTTAAAGAATTTAAGGATATTAGGAATACATTGGATGAGCGCAAAGAAGAATTTGAAAGCATACATAGAAAAATAGGAGATCTTATGGGAATGAAAGGTGAAATAAATGAAATAAAAAATACGCTAGAATCATATAATTGCAGATTTGAGGAGGCAGAAGAAAGGATTGGTGAGCTTAAAGAAATGGACTATGAAAGTGAACATACAAAAGAACAGATGAAGAAAAGTTTGGAAAAACTTGAACAAGATCTCAAGGAACTAAACAACAGTAAGAGACATTCAAACATATGTGTCATGGGTGTCCCAGAAGAAGAAGAGAAGGGAAAAGGACCAGAAGGAATATTTGAAGAAATAATGGTAAAAAAAGTTCCCAACAATATTGAATGACACAGATATGCATGTCCAAGAAGCAGAACATACTCCCATCCAAGAAAATATGAATAGACCAACTCTAAGACACATACTAATTGGAATGTCAAATGCCAAAGAGAAAGAGAGAATTCTGAGAGAAGCAAGAGAAAAGCAATGCATAACATATAAGGGATACCCAATAAGATTAAGTTCTGGTTTCTCACTAGAAACCAGGGAGGAAAGTAGACAGTGGTATGATATATTTAAGATACTGCAAGAGGAAACTTACAAGCAAGAATATTATATGCAGCAAGACTGTCTTTCAAAAATGAGGACCAGTTTAGAATAATCATAGATAAACAGAAACTGAGACAGTTTGTAACCAAGAGACTTGCTTTGAAGGAAATATTAAAGGCTGTGCTACAGCCTAAAAAGAAAAAACAGTAGTGAGGCCTGGAAGTGACTCTAGAAATGGAGGTTATATCAAAAAAAGTAACTAAAAGTGTCAAAAGAGTGGTGAAATTAAAATATGACAGCTAAAATCTAAATATTTAGGAATAAACTTAACCAATGATGAAAAGCACTTATATTCAGAAAACTGCAACTCATTTTAAAAGAAATTTTAAAAAGTCCTAAATAATTGGGAGAACAATCTGTGTTCATGGACTGGAAGTCTAAATATCGTTCAAGGGTGATAGAGGTAGCTCAAATGGTTGGGCATCTGTCTCCCATATGGAGGCACCTGGGTTCACTCTCCAGGACCTCCGGGTAAAAATTCAAAAAAAGAAAGAAATATATAGAAGGCACATGGGTCACCAGGCCCTGTACATGTTTGCGCCACCAGGACCTGTGAGCAGGTATGCTGCCAGGCCCTGTGAGTGGGTGATCCTCCCAGGACCCATGCACGGGTGAGCCACCAGACCCCAAGTTTGGGTGCACCACTAGGCCCTGTGAGTGGGTAAGCTGCTCAGGCCCTATGCATGGGTGAAATGTCAGGCCCCACGAGCAAGTGTGCCACCAGGCCCTGCATGCATGTGAGTCACCAGGACCTGTGAGCCCCGCAGCAAGATGATGACATAACAGGAGAGTTACACAAGGGAAAGCCAAGATGAGATACACCGAGAAACCAGGAAATAAGATGGCACAAGTAGTAGGACCCCTATCTCCCACATTGGAGGTTTTGAGGATCGAATCCCAGTGAAGATAGGAGGAGATTGATGAGAAGATGGGGCAGGAAACAGGCAAAGAGAGTTGTGCACCGAATTGACACACACACAAAAAACAGTGAAAAAGGGAGGGGGGAAATGGATAAAAATAAATAAATAAATAAATATCATTAAGATGTCAATTCTACTCAAATTGGTGTACAGATTCAATGCCATCCCAATAAAGATACCACCAGAATTCTTTAAATAAATGTAAAACATGATCATCAAATTTATTTGGAAGGGTAAAAGGTCCTGAATAGCCAGAAACATCTTAAAAATGAAAAGCAAAGTTAGAGGAACTCATTTCCAGACTTTAAATAGTATTACCTAGCTACAGTAGTAAAAACAGCATGGTACTCGCATAAAGAGAGACATACAGACCAATAGAACTGAACAGATGTTTCAGAAATAGACCCTCACATCTATGGTCAAGTAATTTTTGACTAGCCTGTCAAACCCACCCAGCTTGGGAAAAACACTCCATTCAACAAATGGTGCTGAGAAAACTACATATCCATAGCAAAAGAAGGAAAGAAAATCCCATCTCACACCTTATAAAAAATTTAACTCAAAATGAATAAAAAACCTAAATATAAAACCAAGAGCCATAAAGCTTCTAGATGAAAATGTATGAAAATATCTTCAAGATCTGTTAGTAGGTGGTGGATTCTTAAAGGAGATAAGAGGAGGACTGACATGGACTATTGATATTTAATGTATGTAGAAGTTTTAAGTAGCTTTACTGTAAAAGTGTGGAAATATACAGGGTTCATGGTATCACATTATCGTGAGTAACAGCTGGTTTATAAATAGGGATATGGATGAAAATGGTAGTCTCGGGATATAAATGCCAATTGAAAAAAGCTAGAGAATAATCTAGGGACTGAATAGCACAGTAAACCCGGAGGTGGTTGAGAATTTTTGTTGATGGTAGAGATGCAATAGCGTCCTTTGTGAGCTAAAGCAGAGGTCCATTATTATGTGGAGAAGCATGGGAAAAATACAATTGGAGTGACCTATGAACTGTGGTTAAGAGTAACAATGTAATATTCTTACCTCTATGCCAAAGATGTACTGTGTTGATAATGGGGGATTATGGAAAACATTTGACAAATGTACACTGTGTACTTGGTAATAATTGGATGATATTATCTCATAATCTGAAATAAATGTTGCACCATGGTGTGGTATGTTGAGAGAGGGCAGCTGTTTGGGAATTCTGCACATGTGTATGACTTTTTTGTAAGTTTACAACTTCTGTAATAAAAATATATTTAAATAATAATAATAATAATAGGGTGGGTTGGGGAAAATACACCAAATGTAAGATAAGGACTATAATTGGTAGTAAGAGTTTGACAATATTCTTTCATAATTTGTAACAAATGGTTCATGACAATGCAAGATGGTGGTGGAGGGTCGATGTATGGGACAGCTGTATGATGTTATGAATGTTTGCTTTGTAAGTTCACATATTTCACTATACACTTATTCTTTATATATGTTCATGTATAAATGATATAATAACAATAGGGTGAGTTGTCAAAAAATACTTTGGTTATTAGTAATATTTTGAGGATGCTATTTAATCATTAATTAAAAATGTTTAACAACAATGCAAGGTATTGGTAGTAGGGAGATGAATGAGAGCCCTGTATGATGTTATGTATGTTTGTTTTGTAAGTTCACAACTATTGTTATATACTTATTGTTTATGTATGTTCACCTATGAATGATATACTTCAATAAATGTAAAATAAAAACATAAAAAATGAGGGACATTTCAAAATATTCACAGAAAAACAGAAATTAAGAGAGTCTGTCAATAACAAACCTGCCCTTCAAGACATAAAAAGGGATTTCTGCAGGTTGAAAAGAAAGAAAAAGGAGAGAGATAGAGTTAGAGGAGAGTGTAAGAAAACAAAAAGATAAAAAGAGAAATAAAAACAACATATGCATATATAAACCTAAAAAAAAATATGTAATGTACTTAAATTACATTACTAATGTAAGTAATTCCTTCACAGTAATTACATCAAATGTTAATGGATTAAACGCTCCATTCAAGAGGCACAGATTGGCAGAATGGATAAGGAAATATGACCCATCTATATGCTGTCTACAGGAAACCCATCTTAGACACAGGGATGCAAGGAGACAAATGTTTGGAAAACAATTTTACATGCAAACAATATACATAAAAGGGTGGCAGTGGCTATACTAATATCAGCCAAAATAAACTTGAAATGAAAAACTCCTGTAAGAGAAAAAACCAGACACTATACATTAATAAAAGGGGTAATCTGTCATTTAAAAAGAACAATCAGAAACATTTATACACTTAACCAGGGCATCTCAAAATACATGAGGGAAACATTGAGAAAACTAAGTGGAGAAATAGATGCCTCTACAATTATAGTGGAAGACTTTAATACACAAAACATCTAAACAGAAAATCAATAAAGAAACAAAAACTTTGAACAATATATTAGAAAATCAGGACCTAAGAGTCATATACAGAGCATTACAAACATATACAGCAGGATAAACATTCTTCTCAACTGCAAGTGGATCATTCTCCAGGATAGACCATATACCAGGCCACAGAACAATTCTCAATGAATTCAGAGAGATTGAAATTATACAAAGTCATTTCTCTTATCACAATGGAATGAAACTGTAAATCAGTAAGGGGCAGAGAACCAAATTAGGCACAAAAATAAAGAAGTTAAACAACACACTATTAGACAAACAGTGGTTCAAGGAAGAAATCCCAAAAGAAATCACTAAGTACCTTGAAACAAATGAAAATGACAACACTATATATTAAAACCTATGGGATGCAGCAAAATTAGTACTGAGAGGGAAATTCATAATGATAAATGCCTATATGAAAAAAGAAGTGCTAAAATCAAAGACCTAACTGCACACCTGGAGGAATTAGAAAAGAATAAAAAACTAACCATGAAACAAGTAGAAAGAATGAAATAACAAAGATTAGAGGAGAGCTAAACGAAATTGAAAATAAGAAAGCACTAGAAAAAATAAAGAAAAACAAAAGCTGGTTCTTTGAGAAGATTAATAAAATTTACAAACCCTTAGTTATTCCAATGGAAAAGAAAAGAAAGAAAATGCAAATATATAAAATAAGAAACTAGGAAGGGGATATCACCACAGATGACACTGAAATAAAGAGTATGATAAGAGGATATTTTGAAAAACTGTATGCCAACAAGATGGATAATTTAGATGAAATGGAAAAATTCCTAGAAACACACAAGCAGCCTACAATGAGGAAAGAAGAAATTGATGAACTCAACAGACCAATCACAAGTAATGAGATTTAATTAGTCAACCAAAATCCTCCCAACTAAGAAGAACCCAGGACCAGATAGATTCACAGGTGAATTCTACCAAACATTCTGGGAAGAACTAACACCAATTCTCCTCAAACTCTTCCAAAAATTAGAAGTGTAGGGAACATTCCCCAATTAATTCTATTAAGCCAACATAAAACTAATGCCAAAGTCAAAGATGCCACAAGAAAAGAAAAGTATAGACCAATCTCTTTAATGGATCCAGAGGCTAAAATCCCCAACAAAATATTTGCTAATCATATTCAACGACACATCAAACGAATTATACACTATAACTAAGTGGGTTTCCTCCCTGGTATGCAAGGATTTTTCAATGTAAGAAAATCATTCAATGTAATACACCACATAAACACATCAAAAGAAGAAAGTCACATGATCGCTTCTATAGATGCAGAAAAAGCATTCAACAAAATTCAGCACTCTTTCCTGATAAAAACACTTCAAAAGATAGGAATAGAACAAAACTTCCTCAACATGATAAAGGGTATATATGAAAAAATCCCAGGTAACATCATATTCAGGGGTGAAATCCTAAAAGCATTCCTTCTATGATCAGGGAAAAAGACAAAGATGCCCACTATTACCGCTCCTATTTAATATTGTGTTAGAAGTACTTGCTTGAGCACATTGGCAAGAAAAAGATATAAACAGCATTCAAATTGGAAAAGAGGAAGTGAAAATTTCACTATTTGCAGACGACTTGATCCTGTACCTCAAAAGCCCTGAGAAAGCTAGAACAAAGTTTCTGGAGCTTATAAAAGATTTCAGTAAAGTTGCAGCTTATTAGAGCAATATGCAAAGATCAGTAGCATTTCTATACATGAATAATGAGAAAAATGAGGTGGAAATCAAGAAAAAAATCTCACTTACAATTGCATCCAGAAAAATTAAATAGTAGGAATAAATTTAGCTAAAGATATAAATGACTTGTATGCAGAAAACTACACAACACTGTCAAAGGAAATCAGAAGAGACTTAAGTTAATGGAAGAATATTCCTTGTTCATGGAAAGGAAGACTAAATATCATTAAGATGTCTATCCTACCCAAAATGATTTACAGACTTAATGCAATCCCAATAAAAATCAACACAGCATTTTTTACTGCATTGGAAGAGCTAACTATAAAATTTATTTGGAAGGGCAAGGGGCCTTGAATAGCCAAAGACATATTGAAAAAGAAAACTGAAATTGGAGGAATCACATTACCTGACTTTAAAACATACTACAAAGCTACAATGGTCAAAACTGCATGATATGACACCAAGATAGACATACTGATGAGGGGAACCAATTTATGAATTCTGATATTGATCCTCACATATACAGTGAGGATATATGAAAAGTCCACCAAGCCAATTCAACTGGGAGAGAGAAGCCTCTTCAACAAATGGTGCTTGGAGAACTGGATATACATATAAAAAAGAATGAGAGAGGAGAGCTATCTCACACCTTAGACAAAAATTAACTCAAGATGGATCAAATATCTAAATATAAGAGCCAAGACCATAAAGATCTTGGATGATAATGTAGGGAAGCATGTACAGGATCTTGATTAGGAAATGGTTTCATGAACTTTGCACTGAAAGCACGAGCTACAAAAGTAAAAATAGATGAATATGACCTCTTCAAATTTAAAAACTTTTACATTTCAAAGGAGTTTTTAAAGAAAGTGAAAAGGCAGCCTACTCAAAGAGAAAATATTTGATAACCATATATCTGATAGTGGTCTAATCATATATAAACAAATCTTACACCTTGAAAATAAAAAGACAAACAACCCATTTTAAAAATGGGCAAGTGCTTTGAATCTCCAAAAGAAGAAATACAAATGACTAAACGCACAAGAAGAGATGATCAATGTCACTAGCTATTAGGGAAATGAAAATAAAAATCATAGTGAGATATCATCTTACACCCATTAGACTGGAGGCTATTAAATAAACAAAGGACTACAAGTGTTGGAGAGGATGTGGAGGAACTAGAACCCCTATCCACTGAAGGTGGGAATGTAGAATGGTGCAGCCATTGTGGAGGACAGTTTGGTGGTTCCTAAGGAAACTTAACTATAGAACTGCCATATGATCCAGCAATCCCACTGTTGAGTGTATACCCAGAGAAATTGACAACAGAGATATGAACAGATTTCTTCACACCAATGTTCATAGGGGCATTATTTGCTTTTGCCAAAAGTTGTAAACAACCCAAATGTCCATCAGCAGATGAATGGTTAAACAAATTGTGGTATATACCTACAATGGAATATTACACAGGTGCAAGAAGGAGTGTAGTATTAACACATGGGATAGCATGGATGAATCTTGAGGACCTTAAGTTGAATGAAGGAAGCCAGGCATTGAAGGACAAATATTACATGATCTCATTGATATGAATTAAGCAAGTTGAACAAAGGCACAGAGCTAGATTATGGAAGATAGGTTTATAGGAGAAAGAAAGGGAGAAGAGGGTTTTGAGTAAATGCCCATATGGACAAAATCTATGATAAGGTGGAAGGGTTTACTTGTGCAGTGATGCTATTGGGTTGGGCGGTGCTGGATTGCAGGGACTATGTTGGACAGGGTGTGATGGACTGTCCATGGAACTGGGAGGAGGGTTGGTGGAGAAAAGCAGTTGGACTCTGGGGATTTGCAGGTATTTGGTTGAAACTAAAATGTTGGGAATTTTCTTTTGCAAAATACGGCAGAGGAGGGTTATTAATTTATGGTGTTGGATGTGGTGGCATGTGGAACAGGGCACACCTGGGGCAGGCTTCTGGGGAGTGTGTGAGTGTTCTTCTTGTCCTAGGGTATTATATTACTGTGTGGAGACCCACATAATGAATGGAGAGGTATTGGACTCTGTATTAGTCAGGCAAAGGGGTGCTAATGAGAAATACCAGAGATTGGTTGGTCTTTATAAAGGGTATTTATTTGAGGTAGAATCCCACAGATACCAGGCCATAAAGCATAAGTTTCCTCCCTCACCAAAGTCCATTGCCATGTGTTGGAGCAAGACAGCTACCCATGTTTGCCAGGGTTCAAGCTTCTTGGTTTCCTCTCTTTCCAGGGCTGCGTTTCTTTCCAGGCTCAGTGCCTCTGCTTCCTTCACAAACTCAGCTGCTTGCTATGTCCTTTGCCTTGCCATTTATATTCAATTCCCCCACTCACCAAGGGGTGGGACTCAATGCCCTACTGACATGGCTCACTCAAAACCCTAATCATAACTTAATCATGTCCAGATTAACAGACCAGTTTACAAGTGAAGGAAGAAACAAGGAGCCAGATAAACTTAGATTGAACCTGAAAACGTGAACATATTTTTGGAACTGAACAGTTCCTTGGATTAGAAAAGAAAACAGGACATGAAGACCAAGGCCCTTAAGGCAAGGAACTATGTTTGTGCTTATGCTTCTTGGTAGACTGCCAGAAAAAGAAGTGTTCTTGCTGAAGTAAGGACAAAACAGATTGTGGACAAGGTTAGGCTATTTTGAGAACAATAACCTCTGCTGTAAGCTGAATAAAAGAGAGGGTCACAGTAACCTCAGGGCTGTTTTGCCTGAGGGAGCTGCAGCCCTCTGCTTCACATACATCAACTTGTCTGACTCTTCCTTTGCGCCTCACCTTGACAACAACATATTGGCGCCCAACGTGGAGTATGAGGTGACTTGGGAATCGGGTTGACCGAACGGGTGTTTAAGTGCTGCGCAGTTGGTATGCAGAGCCGTCGGGAGAAGCAGAGATTATGGGTAATTCCCTGTCCCAGACTGATGAATATGCAGGGATTTTAAAATCTCTTCTTCATAGTTCAGGGGTGAGAACTAAGGAACATGTCATACGAGAGCTGTTACGCTTGATACAACGGATTGCTATTGGTTTTCTCCTTCAAAACAAAACCAATTAAATCCTAAAGTCTAGCAGGATGTGGAGAAGGCTCTTTGATGAGCTCATCAGCATGGAGAACTTGTTTTTGCTGATGTGTGGACTGCTTATCAGCAAATTGCTCTGGCTATACGACCTTTCCAGAGTGATGAAGGCTTACCGCAGGATTCCGGTCCTCTTAAAGTTGACGTGTCTACCTCTCCAATCCTTTTGGATTCTCAGGAGCATTCCTCTCAGGAGATATTTTCGGAGGAGGCTGAAGAGTAGCCTGCGCCACCGCCTCCTGAGCCACCAATGGTCCCTTCAGCTCCCATATATCCTTCCCTAAATCCCTTTTTGTCACCGCCTGATGAAGTAAAGAATAGCGGAGACTCCTCCATAATTTTGGAAAAAATTTTAAATAGGTTGGAAGATTTATTTCAAACTCAATGTAAGGTTAATGCATTTCCTGTCTCCACTGATGTTTCCCCTCCCTAGGATACCTCCACTGATGATTCACAGTATAAGACACGCTGTAACTGTTTTAAATTTCCCATTGATGCATATTTGAATGAGACTCCGGTATCCCCTTCTAACATGGCTTCCCCTGATGCCTTATTGTTTCCTATTACCAGACAACCTTTCCCTCCGAATCCCCAATATCCTCAAGGTGGTGGTAATGTTTCCCATGACCCTATTGAATTTCAATTTTATAAAATTCTTAAAACTTCTATCTCAAATTATGGCCTGAATTTGTCTTATGTACAGGGTCTCTTGGGTTCGTATGCTAATGAAAATTTAATGATCCCAATTGATTGGGAAACTTTGGCTAAAACTGTATTAGAAGCTGGTCAATATTTACAGTTTAAATCTTGGTGGAGGGATGAGGCAGAACGAATAGCCCATGCAAACGTGGTGCAGAATCCTCCTGGAGCCACTTTTGATGAACTTACTGGGACCAGTACAGCTGCTCCTTTGCGTGCTCAGGCCCAACTGGGAAATACTGCTTTAGATCAAATAAAAGATATCTGCTTACAGGCCTGGTCCAAATTATCTTCCTTCGGTGAAGTTGTTAAAATTTTTACAAAAATTACTCAAGCCCCAAATGAAACATATACTGATTTTTTGGCTCATCTTCATGACACCATTCGCAAGGTAGTTACTCATACAGAAGCTCAATCTGTTTTGCTGCTTACGTTGGGATTTGAAAATGCTAATGCGGATTGTGAAAAGGCATTATTACCAATAAAACAGAAGGGAGGTACTATTGAAGACTACATACACGTATGCCGTGATGTGGGCTCTGGTACCTTTAATGCCAATTTATTAGCTTCGGCTTTTTTGCAAATGACTAAGGCTGAACAATCCACTGCTAGATGTTATAAGTGTGGAAAGACAGGTCATTACAAGCCGGATTGTCGTCGGCAAATGAAGAGTATCCATATAGAATCTAAAGGTCAATCTACCGCTATGCCGCCAGGGATATGTAGACATTGTGGCAAGGGTAAGCATTGGACTAATGAATGCCGTTCCCTTAAAGATAAATTTGGTAATATCATTTCTGAGAGAAATTCGGGAAATGGAACAACGGGCTGGCCCGGGGCCCGAAACGAAAACCGGGCACTTTTCGACCTATGCTTCACCAATATCCAGTGAGCTCTGGTCAGGAACATCAGGTACTCAGTTCCCGAGAGGAGGAATGAAAGTACAGTATTTATTTCATGCTACACAGAATAGTGTTGCATTGGATATACCTAATCCCTATAAATTTACTATACTTCCGACACAAGGCATAGTTCAAATTCCCACAAATATTTATGGCCCTTTGCCATCAAGAACCATGGGGTTGGTTATTGGACGCAGTAGTTTAACTAAGAAAGAGGTGCAAGTACATTTAGGAATTTTAGATGCTGATTATGAAGGTCAAATTTATATTATGATGTCCGTGTCACAACCTCATACCTTTTCGCTGAGGGAGCACATCACTCAGATATTACTCTTGCCCTATCGGCAGGGTAGAGCTTCATCAGAAAAAAGAATGGGTGGCTTTGGAAGTACTAACCATCAAGTTTTTTGGCATCTTTCATTAAGCAGGATCGTCCCACTATTCAGGTTATTTTTGAAGATGGTATTACTATTTCTGGATTAGTGGGCAAAGGAGCCGATGTTTCCATCATTGCTGCTGTGCAATGGCCTGCAGAATGGCCACAGCATACTGTGAAAGCAACTTTTGTAGGACTTGGCACACTAAATGAGATTAGCCAGGCCCCCGCTCCTATTCAGTGTTCTGGCCCTGATGGACAAGAGATGAAAATCCAACCCTTTATAGCTCCCATTTCACTTAACTTCTGGGGATGTGATTTATTACAGCAATGGGGACCTACTCTAACTGTTCCAACTATTTCCACTTCTGCCAAGCAGATTTTATTAAATATGGGATTTAACCCCCTTTTAGAAACAAAGCATGATGACAAGGCAGTTCTAAGACAACCTGGGATCGCAGGATATTGGGTTATACAAGCTTACAGGATTTAGAATAAGGGCCACTGTTCATCATTATGCTCTGCCATTAAAATGGAAAACTGATAAACCTATATGGGTAGAACAGTGGCCCTTAACAAAAGAAAAAACGGAAGCTTTACACCAACTTTTTGCAGAGCAGTTACAGTTAGGACATATTGAACATACCACTAGTCCTTGGAATTCCCCTATTTTTGTCATGAAGAAAAAATCAGAGAATTGGAAAATGCTTACTGATTCAAGGAAGATCAATGAAATAATCCAACCTATGGGCACACTTCAGTCAGGATTACCTAACCCCGCGTTAATACCTAAAAATTGGCCCTTGATCGTTATAAATTTAAAAGATTGTTTTCACACCACCTATTTGCAGCCATCAGATTGTGAAAAATTTGCATTTACAGTACCTGAGTTTAATAATGCATCTCCTACTCAGCGGTATCAATGGAAGGTATTGCTGCAAGTTATGTTGAACAGTCCCACTTTATGCCAACATTTTGTGCAACAACCACTTGACAAACTTAAAAGGAAATATCCATCATTATTATGTTATCATTATATGGATGATATTTCACTAGCACATGAAAATGAGCAACAATTACAGCTAATCTTTATGGATGTACAAAAATTTTGTAAAGCATATGGCCTTGTTATCACCACCGAGAAAATGCAATTTTCTACTCCCTGAAAATACTTGGGTTATCGATTAGATGAACAAACTATTCAACTGCAAAAGGTGGAAATAAGAAAGGATACTTTATAAACCTTAAATGACTTTCAAAAGTTGTTAGGAGACATTAATTGGCTTCGGCCTAGCTGTGATATTCCTAATTAAAAGCTTCAACATTTATTTAGAACATTAGAGGGTGATTCTCAATTAAATAGTCATCATATTTTAACTCCCAAAGCTTTACAGGAATTAACTATAAATGAAAATATTATCCATGAGGCGCAATTGCAACATATTGACGCTTTTGAGCAATTACGTTTACTGGTTATTCATACTCTTTTTTCCCCTACCAGAATTTTAACACAGGCTGACCATATTATTGAATGGATTTTTTTCCCTAATAAACAGTCAAAGTTATTGGAAACTTATTTAAATAAAATGGCACAAATTATAATAAAAAGTCACTTATGTTTATGACAACTATGTGGAATGGAACCTCAAGAAATAATTTTACCTCTTACAAAAAAAGAAATAGATCAAGCTATTTTGTTAAATGAGTCTTGGCAGATAGCTACCAGTGACTATTTTGGCATATTGGATAATCACTTTCCTAAAATTAAACTTTTCCAATTTCTGAAATTACAAAATTGGATATTACCTAAAAAGGTTGTCGATTCCCCAATTCTGGAAGGGCAAACATATTTTACTGATGCCAACAAATTTGGGGTAGTCGCTTATTGGTCCCACAACATGCTAAGACTGTTCAAAGCCCATTTACATCAGTGCAAAAAGCAGAATTGTTTGCGATCATATTGTTATTAACTAACCAACAAACTGCTCTTAATATTGTTACAGACTCACAATATTGTTGTGCTGTAGTGAAACATACAGAAACTGTTCATATTCCTTTATCAGATTCAGAATTGCATACTTTATTTTGTCAACTACAAAATTTAATTTGGCAAAAACAGTATCTTCTCTTTATCACTCATATATGAGCACACACTACATTACCTGGCCCTCTTACTGAAGGTAATCGATGCGTTGATTCCCTCATCGGAACTGTTCAATCTGCTCAATTGGAACATGATCAATTTCACACCAATGTGAAACACCTAAAACATTCCCATTCTATTACTTGGGTACAAGCTCGAATGATCATTTGAAATTGCGCCCAATGTCAAGCCATTCATGTACCTTCCTTGCCTCCTGGTGTAAACCCTGGTGGAGATAATGTTAATCACATTTGGCAAATGGATGTTACTATTTTTCCTCAATTTGGTAAATTAAAACATATTCATCATTCTCTAGATACTTATTCTTCTCTGTCCTGGACTACAGCCCTCCCTACTGAAAAAGGTGACAGTGTCATCACTCATTTGTTGGAAGCATTTACTCAGATGGGTGTTTCCAAAAATTATCAAAATGGATAATGCTCCTGCATATGTTTCACTCAAATGTAGGACGTTCTTTCACAGTTACAATATTACTCATGTGAAAGGTATTCCCTATAACAGCACAGGTCAAGCTATCATTGAACGTAAAAACAGAACTCTGAAGGCTATGCTTGAAAAACAAAAAGGGGGAGACTGTGTGGATACCCCCAAGTGAAGACTTATGAAAGCCTTGTACACACTCAGTTTTTTGAATGAGGATGCAAATGGTTGCACACCGATTAGTAAACATTGGCCTGGAGAAAAATTACAACCATGAGAACAGCTTGTTTTGTACTTGAATTTGGAAACTAATCAATGGGAACTGGCGACTGTTATCCTCTGGGGCCGTGGTTTTGCTTATATTTCTACAGGTACAGCAAAGGTGTGGGTTCCAGATAAAAGAATAAAATTATGTCATGAACCTTCAACAGTCCATGAATGAAGAAATGAAAAAGGTAAGATGCGGAGTGGAAGGAATAAATCTTAATAAAACCCGAAATACTTTCATGTTCCCTACTAAGAGGACTGAAAAGGCTGCAACATCTATGTGGGGGCAATTAAAGAAATTGACCCAAGAGGGAGAGGTGATGGTGAGATGTCAAGGAGTACCTCTCAACCCTGAAACTCTGTTTTTGGCCATGCTAGCCATTACTACTATATGGGTAAGTTGGGGTCATAGTGATGGTAATTATACATATTGGGCCTACATACTTAATCCACCTCTACTAAGAGATATGTCCTGGACAGATCCTCCAATTGTAGTTTATAATAATTTAACTGTCTGATTTGCTGGGCCATTTGACACCCGTGGGCCATTGAAGCCTTAGGAGGAAGGAAAATTGATTAGTAATTACTATACAGGAGTGGAAGGCATGCCCATATGTTTTGGAGAGGGAGATCGTTGTTTGAAAATGCATTATCAATTATGGCTAAGTATTGGAAAAAATGGTACCTATAATCACCACTCCATATATGCACTTGCTGCACAAGGATTTAGAGGCAATATTTCTCAGAATGAAATTCCTATTCCTGTGGGGATTCCCATGTGCCAGATTCTGTATATGTATGCTGACAGTCCTGTATTTCCATGGACTGTGTGTCATGGCTCAGAACCACGAGTGTTAATTAATAATTCCTATGCAATCATGATTGGAGCCCTGAGGGCTCTGCTCGTGGAAAGGGCCAGACATTTGACCTGAAATGGCATAAGGAGAAACAAAGCATAAGTACACATGCAAATGATTCCATTAGATGGCATGGGGGAGGATTTACACTGCCTAATCCTTTCAGGTTGGGACATCCCACTCAACCACATCTGTGGAAATTAGCCTCAGCTTTTCACTCTGTTAGTTCTTGGCGGGGGCACATTTCAAATATAAGTACCAATTATACTCTTAACTTTACTCATGATAGTACAGAATGGGCTAGGGCTTGTGTGCACCTTCCTTATGTTTTATTATTGGGTAATATTACTTGGAATAGTAGAAATGGGGCAATAGAATGTCTGAAAAATTGCTCTTTATATACATGTATTAACAGCTCTATTAGTTTCCCAAATACCTCTAGTCTTTACATCTTAAGAGCAAGAATTGGAGTATGGTTAACTGTGCAGATGAATCAAGAATGGCAGGATACCTCAATTATGGGGATATTGACTTCAATATCTAAAAGATTGTTGAAAAGGGCAAGAAGATTCATGGGAGTGTTAATAGCTGTAATTATGGGTTTTATAGCCATAACAGCAACAGCGACCACTGCAGGAATAACCCTTCAACAAAAAGTTTAAACTGCTGACTTCATGTGAAAATGGCAATAAAATTCAGAACAATTATGGGAAACTCAAAGACAAATAGATTCAGAAATTCATGATGAACTAGCTGATCTAAGACAAACTGTTATTTTGTAAGGAGATCAGATTCAAGCTATGAAATTACAAATGAGAATGAAATGTGATTGAAATCAAACATCTAATTGTATTACTCCTATGCTTTACAATGCAACTGAGTTTCCTTGGGACTCGGTGAAAAAACATCTTCTGAATCATGATAATTTAACTGAGGAAATCCTATACTTGCAATGGAAAATACATCAGACATTTGAAAAACAATTACAAGTTATGACAATTACAAGTTAAGACTGGAAGGTTTAATGAACGGGTTAGAACAATTACATCCTAAACAATGGTTACAGGGTTTATCAGGATCTGTTATGTTCATATGTATAACTGTATTAATATTGTGTTTTCTATATTGTTTAGTCTGCAGAAGATCGCGACAACTTAACCAATTAATACACCAGCAGTCTGCTACAGCGTACATCATGCTATTGCAATTAACAAATAAGGGGGAAATGAAGGAAGAAACAAGGAGCCAGATAAACTTAGATTGAACCCAAAAATGGGAACACATTCTTGGAACTGAACACAGTTCCTTGGATTAGAAAAGAAAACAGGACATGAAGACCAAGGCCCTTAGGGCAAGGAACTATGTTTGTGCTTATGCTTCTTGGTAGACTGCCAGAAAAAGAAGTGTCCTTGCTGAAGTAAGGACAAAACAGATTGTGGACAAGGTTAGGTTATTTTAAGACCAATAAACACTGCTGTAAGCTGAATAAAAGAGAGGGTCACAGTAACCTCAGGGCTGTTTTGCCTGAGTGAGCTGCAGCCCTCTGCTTCACATACATCAACTTGTCTGAATCTTCCTTTGTGCCTCACCTTGACAACAACATACAAGCATGATTCAATATCAGTTTTTGGAATTCATAATTACATCAAACTGCCAAACGGCAAAGCTCCAACCTCTGAATTCCAAAAATACATATCAATATTTCAAAAAACCTTAAATCAGTAACTCTTCAAGTACAAAATCATATCACAGGCAGTTTAAGGAAATGCAGTTTGTATTCAGGCAAAATCCCATCTGCTCTAGACCTCTGAAACTTACAAAACCATTTAACTGCTTCCAATAAACAAGTGGAAAGATAAAGGATAAACATTTTCATTATCATAAGGTGAAATTGTGATGTTAAATATGAGTCATGGATCCTTTAGAGTTCAGTAAACCTACAAGGCATCCTCCATTAGATTTCAAAGTCTGAGAGTCATTCTTAAGACTGTGGTTTCTTCTCCTTGAGGTGACATGGAAACCCACCCTTTCCACAGGCTTGCCCAATGGCCTTTTTCTTGGTTCCACCCTCATCAAGCATCTGGGTGTCAACCAAGCTCCAGACTTCACCCTCCAAGAGTGTTGGGGTGATTGCCATACCTTACTCAATCTTTGGGTGAGAGTCTTAGCTCCCCTTATACAGTGAGGTGAAGACAACTTTCCCCCTAACCTTTGGCATACAGGTTCAACCCTCTCAGAGCAACGAGTTGACCATCTGGCCTTCTCTAATCCATGGGGGACAGAAGCACCCCTCCCAGACCTATGAGGTGCTGTCCTTAACCGCCCTAATCTTTGAGGAATATGCTCCACCCTCCCTGTACCCTGGGGCAGCAAAACTCTTCCTGAACATAGGATGGGAACATCCACCCTGTTCAGCTGGTGGGGCAATCTCACCCTCTCTTTACACATCGGTTGGACTCCTCTTTTGGCCCAAGACAATGTCTTAATTCCAGATCTCAGGTTCTATAGGTTTCTTCTTAAAGCTGTTTCT
>JAQZBX010035660.1:0-24489 GCA_029593785.1 Cabassous unicinctus
TGACTTGCTTCTAATGAACAGAATATGTAAGCCATGGGATACCACTGAGATTAGTTTATAAAAAGGCTTCTGTCTTGTGTATTCTCTCCTGTTCTTTATTTCTTGGATGGCTCATTCTAGGGGAAGGCAGCTGCTATGTTGTGAGGCAGCCCCATGAAGAGGGCCACATGGTGAGACCTGCCATGGTGAGGCCTGCCAACATCCACTGATTGAGCTTAGAAGCATATCTCCCCCTAGTGGAGTCTTCAGATGAGACTTCAAAGGCAGAGACACTAAGCAAAGCCACACCTGGATTCCTGACCCACAGAAACTGTGAGATAATAAATGTTTGTTGTGTTAAGCTCCTAAGTTTTGGGGTAATTTATTATGTAACAATAAATAATACAACCTCTCATTATCTCATTGTTACAAGAGATGTACCTTTAGGGCCTCATGTTCTTGTTTGAGGCAGTAAGAGAAAGTATGAAAGGCAAGCAAAAGACAAATAGATTTTTTGGGGGGAGGAGTCTGTCCATTTTTATCAGGAAATCACAAACCTTGCCAGAAACCCCACCCAGCAGATTTTGGTTTATGTCTTATTGGCCAGAAGACCACTATGGCCACATGACCACTCAAAAATGGAAGGTGGCTAGAGAGAAAGGGGATTTGAATGGAGTTGCATTAGCCAGCTCTCAGTGTCTGCCATATAAACCATTCCATAAACTCCACCAGTTAAAGGCCTCTCCCTCCACACCCATCCCAGCCAAGTGGCCTTTCTGGGAGATTTTCAGAGAAAGGACCCATTTAAACGAAACTTTCAAAAAGCTGTCCTCAGACTGACCTCAGGCTACAGGGCTTGGATTTCTGATTCACACCCTACTCCAGTTTCATCAGGGGAAACTCAGGTACTGTCTTCTTTTCTACTTCTGTTCCTCCAGTCCCTTGCAATAAAAACTTGAGAGTCACCCTGGAAACGTCCTTGGTTCCCTCACCCCCACAGCAAAATAGCCCCTCAAGTCTTGCTAATAGGGTGTCCTTCATTTTTTCACCCCCACTCCTTTCTTTCTTTGCTACTGTCCTTCCTCTCCCTCTGCCTCAGGTCTGACACCTGAAGCATTCTGCTAGACTTCAAATCTGATCTTGTGACTCCACAACCTAAAACCCTTATTGCCCCTTTTCCCTCAGGATGGAGCCCAAAGTCCTTCCCATGGTACCAAAAGCCCTGCAAAGCTGGATATGGCCCACTCCTCCATCCTTATCTCTCTTTCCTGACTTGGTGTATCCACAACATTAAACTGCTGGCCTCCCCTTCTTTGCCTACACTATCCCATCTGTCTGGTAGGTCTTCTCCTTTGGTTAGGCAAATCCACTTCATCCTTAGGGATTCAGTTGAGGAGACATCTCTTCTAGGAAGCCTTCCAGAATCTGCAACTCCCCCCATGGTGGATCAGGTGGCCTCCACAGTAGCTGTGAACAAATCTTTTCCCTTTTTCTTGGGGAAAAGGCCATGCTACATTGACTTAGTAGGAAATTCAAATAATACAAGAGGATATGGAATGTAAAGTAAATCTCCCTCCCATCCTTGCCCTCCAATTCCTTTTCCAGGTTCTTGTGTTTCAGAAGATAGTTAACATATATGCAAGCATATATGTTTATATTATTTTTGCACAAATAACATTGTAAACATGGTGTTCTGTCCCTTTGTTTTAGCTTAACACTGTATCTTGGACATCATATAACTTCATATAGATCTATCTTATTCTTTTAAAAAACTTGTATGCATACCTTAATTTTCTCAAGCACTTTCATGTTGATGGGCACCTGGGCTGAAATTTTGTTCTGACCACTATGCTGCATCCTGGAACATTTTTGCACAATTGCATTTGAGCATAGAGGTGGAATTGCTAGGTCAAAGGGTAAGTGGATTTTAAATTTTGATACATATTGTCTACTAAAGACAGCCAGCTGATTTACCCTTTCCAGCAAAGAACCCAACTCCACTGTATTCGAATGTTACACCATCTGCACACTAGAATGTCTGTTCTTTGAGGACAGGTACCTAGTAATATTCACATTGTCTGACAGAATTGGCCCTGAATAAATATTTTAGTGACTTAACGAATTTAATCTCTCGCAGCACCAAGTCCAGGGCTTGGCATCCAATAGGTTCAGCAAATGTCCATGATAATTCCTCAATGGTTAGATTTGCTAGCATTACTGAGGTTTATAAAATGCTAGGATAAATGCTCAACACTTTTCCTCCCCTTTCCTCTTTCACTCTCACTTTCTCCTCTCCCCAGGGAGGGGCGTGCCTAGCTAGCACCACCTCCCGCCCTATTTGTGCATTCGTTGGTGGAGCTGGACTCCCGTTAGCGCCGAGCCCCGCCCAAACCACGCCTCTACGAGGTCCTCCAGGTTGGGAGAAGGAGTGGCCGTTGTCACGCCGGGCGATCACGGGGACAGTATCCTTTCGTGGGGGCCCTCGGCGGGCTCCAGGCCGTCTCGGACTTGAGACCGCGGGTCGGCGTGGGGAGCTCGGGCCGCGTACCCCAGAAACCAGCCTGCGAGGCCAGCGGCGCCGAGTGCCCCGCCCCCTCGCACGCCCCGCCCCCACGCAGGCTCCGCGCGAGCTCGCGCACGCGCGCCCGTAGGCTTCAGAGCCTAGTTGCGGACAGTGGGGACAGGGCGGGCGGGCGCCAGGCGGCTGAGGAACACGGGGAGGAGCCCGAGACGCCGCCGCCGCCGCCGCCGCTGAGGGGAGAGGAGCATGTCTGCAACTCGAGCCAAGAAAGTGAAGATGGCCACCAAATCATGCCCCGAGTGCGACCAACAGGTGGGCGCCGGGGTCGGGTGTGCGAGTCGGCGGGGCTGGCGGACGCGCGGGCGGGCGGCGGTTGTCCCGCGGCCGTTGGCTGTGGAGAGGCCGCCTCGCCGAGGTCCGGGCGGGGGGCTGGCCCTTGGGCTCGGTGACCAGGCTGCGCTGAGGGGCTGCCCGGGAGACGCCCTGGCGGTGGTCAGATGGGCGAGTGGGTCCTTCTTGTGGCCCGGGGGCGTGGGTTTATCGTGAGCTACGGGGCGCCCTGTCCAGACCCTGTCGGCTCCGGGTGACAGCGGCGGGATCCTGGGGCAGCGGCCGCAGTGACCGGCTCAACCCCTAACAGCCCCCAGTAGCCACCTTTTGCCCCGGTGCGAATGCCCGATGTGCCCGACTCCGAGTCCAGCCCCTGGCTACCAAAGCCCCCTCCTGCCACGCAGGGTTGCTTTGTTCCCATTTCAGACGTGTACGGCGGACCCCTAACTGGCCCCTCCCCGCCCCCCACGGCGACCTGGGCGAACGCTGAAATGTGACAAAAGGGAAGGCAATGTGATTTTAAGTTTCGCCGAATTTGGAGATTTTTTTCCTAAATATATTTTTATTAGATACATTTATTATTTTTTTCCCTGTTGTAATTGTGAATCCTGTTCTTTACATTGTTTTAAATAGAACATTATTGAATAACGTCCCCCCACGGCATCCACTGTTATAAATTTGGCATGTCTGCATCCAGATCTTTTGAATTTTGAAGGACTACTTTCTTTACTGAATTCATATCATAACTGTAATTTAAAAAATACCAATTTGCTGTTTTCTACATTTAAACATGAGATTCCTTTTAACTAGAATAAAAAATGTTATTTTAAGCCTTACAGTCTAATGAGTTAAAACTCCTCAATTAAAACCATTCATAAGACTCTTTCCATGCCAACATGCAGATCTGAGTGTGTTTTTCCTTTTCCACTGTGTGAATTTTTTCGAAATGACTACCTCTCTCACCTCCCCCTTTCCTTTTCTTATAAAGAGTAATTTGAAATGACTGCAGACTTAAAAAAAAAACACAAAAAAACCAAAACTGATTTTAGTGCATTCTTTAGGGAATACTCTTGTGGGTTGACCAAATCTGTTACTTGTTTTGTTCACTATTTTTCATGGACAGTCTTAGAAATGCGCATCAGAGATACATTGTGCCACAGTTTTTTCAGCACTACCAGTATATAGCATAAAAACAATTTAGTTATATTTCCCAAAGTAAAGAATTAATTCCAGTCTTATCATTAATTTAATTAAATTCTTACAGAATTGGGCTTTGAGATATGTCGTTTTGCAGGAGATTAATTTCAGTATTTAAATCATTTCCATTTGTTCCAGTTAATTGTGTGGAAGTATAAGGTTTACATGGTATGCATTATGCATTCCAGTTTCTGCAGGGCACAAGTTGTTGCAAATCCTGACCTTCTTTTACTTGGCATAAAGTAACCTTTCAGGAAGAAAACCTGTTTTTAATATCCTGGTTAAAGAAAGAGGAAAGAAAGATAAATTTGTAGGAGTTCCTAACAACTGTTCAACAAAATGTTACCAACATTTTGTTTGGAAAGATTACATTATTTTGTTGAACACATACACACACATTACTTACATTCTTTTGTATAAAATTAGCTGCTATGTAATTTAAAATGTTGATTTATTATTATTATTATTATTTTTTACCGGGAGGTCCCGGGGATCGAACCCAGGTGCCTCCATATGGGAGACGGACACCCAACCATTTGAGCCACATCCGTCCCTCCCTGATTTATTATTTATTCTAAATAATTAAGAGAACATAACATGTATGAGAGCTAAACTTTTGGTGATTCTTAAAAAGTGATTTTTCTGAGCCAAAGAAAAATTTTTATTGTAAATATATTTAAAATATAATTATAGTTGTAGCTATCATTATTTAAAACTACAATCTTCTTTTAGTTATAAACTAGAAAAATTATCAGATTTTTTTAAAACAACATACTAGAATACTTCTGTGATTCCAAGTAGCCTAAAGAATATTAAATTAAAATTTAGATATAGTCTATATAGAAATGTAAAATCTTTAAAACTTGAGACTTCCCCAGTTGAATAGATTTCCATATGCTTTGTGTATGTGTATGAAGTTTAAAAACACAGGTACAGAGACCAGCAAGGAAGAAAGAGCTAGGAGATTCTCAGTTGCCTTATAACATCCCCTTTGCAGGCCTCTATTGAAAATGTAGTTCTTGAATATCAAAACCATACTACTTTTCATTTTCAAGGGGCTTTATATCCATTAACTACTCAGAATTTACTGAAGCATTTTCTGTGTAGTAGTATTCAGGATTCTTTTCTGGTGTCTTTTGTTGGGTTTCTGTTTTTGCCTTAATTTTATTTTATAGAGTAGATTTTTTTTTTTTTTTTTCCATTTAAAGAAGTTTTAAGTGACATATGCAAATATGTCTGCTATAGGTAACTTTGATTCTCTTAGCAGCAGAGAATATAAATGACTTCTCTATAACGTGGTTATTTTAGAACCTTTTTGGTCAGTGAAACAGTATATGACCAAGATTTTTTTCTTGAAGCTTTTTACCTGTTTTACTTGTAAAGCATGCAAACAACCTAAATACACTTTTCGAAGAGTGAATTAATAGAGTACATCCACAGTAAACCATCAGTAAAGAATAATTTGGTATGTTTTTGTTTGTTTCATTTTAAAAGTCTGAAAGTGCAGCATTATCTTAAGCATTATCAAATGAAATTTAAAGGAAGTTTAGGCTATTTGTTTAAAATGTAAATTATAATTAATTTAGTGAGATCAATATTACCAAAGTTGTCTAACCTGAAATATGATTCTTTTTCAAAGGCTCTGGGTGGTGATAATAGTGGGTGGTTGTTTTTTTTTTTAATATATTTTTTAATTGTTTTTAAAGATACTTAAATTACATTAATGTTACATAAAAAAGATAGGGATTCCCATATGCCCCGCTTCCCATACCTCCCACATTTTCCCACATAAACAACGTCCTTTATTAGTGTGGTACATTCATTGCAATTGATAAACGCATTTTGGGGCATTGCCACTGAGCATGGATTATAGTTAACATTGTAGTTTACAGTCTCTCCCACATAATTCTGCAGGTTATGGGAAGATATATAATGGCCTATATCTGTCGTTGCAATGTCATTCAAGACGATTCCTAAGTCCCGAAAATGCTCCCATATTACACCTGTTTTTCCCTCTCCTTGCCCTCAGTCTCCAGTGGCCACTGCCTCCACATCAATGTTGTAATTTCTTCCATTGCTAGAATCACAATAGGGTGGTGGTTTTTTAGAGGAAAGACTCTTGACTGAATTAGCTCATGCACATGAATGTTCCTTGAGCATAAAACACTTTCATTAGGGGATAAAAACCTGTCAGTTGAAATAGTGTTTGTGCATTCTGGATCCCAAAGCTAAATGTATAATTCACATCTAACTGCAGCACTCTTTATTAGTTCTGGATGGATATAGGTTGCTATTGTTTTCTTGTGTATAAGACAGAGCACTTATTCTTTTGAAATTTATTGAATTTCAGTAGCTAGAAGAAAATGCTTGCTGAGTAGCAAAGGTTCTGTGGCATAAGAACATCATGTTCCTGTGTTTTTTGGATAGCACTAATTAAAACAATTTTCATTATTGTGAATGTGTTTAATGATGTGTTTTGTTGTAAAGGAAATGAGTCAGTACCTTTCAGCTTGGTTTCTATGAAGATCTGAAATTTATAAAATGACAAACAACTATTTTGGGCAGATTTTACATTATTAAAAAAAACTTATTACATTTTAAGCCATGGTTCAGTCATGAAGGAACCTCATCCCTTTTTAAATAAAAAGCTGTTGGACATATCAGGAGTTGAATTATTTTTATAGGATTCATTATTATTTCTAAAAGAACTCTTCTGTCAATATTTCACCTTATTAGACGAGGTATTTAGAATATGAGGCATTCTGTACATATATGGATAAAAAGCTTTATAATTATAACTAAACTTTTATACAAGGAGAAAAAATGGACAGATGGAATGTATTTTACAGATGGTACTGTAATTTTCTGACTGTGTAATTATTCTGTGAATATTTTTTTGTTGGCTTTAACTTTTGGTTTTTGGTGAACATGTCTTGATTCTAAGAATCAGTAAGGTTAATATTTGTGAAGTGATTATGGGGGAAAATCTAAAAATTTTTTTTCAGTGATTTTCAATAAAATTTTTTGACTTAAAATTTTTTATCTTTTTCTTTTTAAAGATGCTTTATATTACATAAATGATACATCGAAAATATAGGAGGATTCCCATATAACTCACCCCCTTCCCCTCCCACACTTTTCCCCATTAACAATATCTTTCATTAGCATGGTACATTTGTTACAATTGATGAACACATATTGAAGCATTGCTACTAACCATGGGCAATAGTTTATAGTTTACACTTTGCAACATACATTTTTATAGGTTTTGACAAAATGTATAATGTCCTGTATCCATCATGGCGGTGTCATTCAGAACAATTCCAATGTCCCGAAAATGCCCCATGTTACACGTATTCTTCCCACTCCCTCCCTTCACCTCTGGTGACCACTCCCTTTTTATCACTATTACAAGATCTTCCATTGCTAGAATAATAAAGTCTACTGTAGTCCATAGTTACATTCCCCCTTACGTTTGTTCATTCCTCAATCTTGAGGATTTTTGGGTGGTGATGCCCACTCTGTTTCTGACTAAGAGGGGTCCTTGATCCTATGGGGCAGATGGATGGAACTGTCTTGTTTGCAGTTGTAGATACTCTCTGTTTTTTGGGATAGGCGTTGTTTATCATCATTTTGTTAGTTGTCCTGGGCCAGCCCCATGAACTGGAGAGTGGGTGTTGCAACACTGCTGAGATTCAGGGCTCAATCAGCATATGAACAGGCTGAATTTTCCATAAAATTTAGTTTAAAACATCTGTGTAGGCTCATAGACTGCTTGAAGTAGAGAAAGAAACTATTAATATTATACAGATGAGGAAATAGAAGCATGAAAGAGCGTAAATGTTTTGTCCAAGGTCTTTCTGGAGCTGAGAGTAAAAAGAACCTAGATCTCAGCTGCTGCCTTCTCTTGCAGTTCCTTTTGCTTATATTATACTTTTGCTCTGAAGCTGGTTTTTATAAACTATTCATTTTCTGTCAGTGGTGCTGGGCATCTTTCCTCTCATGCTAGAACCCTGAGAGTCATTTTCACTTCTTCCTACTTTACCACTAATAGTCAGTTTGGGCTTAACTTTTTTTTTCTCCCCTTTGAAATGTCTGTTAGATTTACCTTTTCACATTTCCATGCTTATTTTTCTAGCTGAACCCTATAATCTCAGGCTGGAATTATTTTAATGACTTCCTAACCCATCTAACCTTTTTCAGTTTGTTCTATACCATATACTGCTATAAATTGACATTTTAGGAAATGCTACTTTTCCCCTACATCTTCCCCTGGCTCTGACGCTGTTAGGGTTTTCTGTTGGTCGCTCACATCAGCACATATACATCATGCATTCACTGTATGCATGGTATTGTTAAGCACTAGGAGAATGTGAAGAGGTCTAGGACATGATTCCCATCTCAAATAATTTGTTATAAGAAGATGGGATTTAAATCTATGATTTATACTTTAAGAATTTATCATTCAGTTGAGGTTATGACAAACTGAGAGGTTTAACAAGAGAAAAATAGTAATGTATTTTCCTTTTTTATCTGCAGGTTCCTGTTGCATGTAAATCATGTCCCTGTGGTTACATATTTATTAGCAGAAAACTTTTAAATGCAAGACATTCAGAGAAATCACCACCTTCTACAGGTAACTGTCAGAGTTTTTTAATGTTGAAATTTAAAATTTTGTGAATTTATTATTTATGTTTTTTTCGATGAAGTTAAAAATTAAAATCTAGGGGGAGCGGGTATAGCTCAGTGGTTTGAGCACCTAACTCCCATGTACGAGGTTCTGGGTTCAATCCCCAGTACCTCCTTAAAAAAAAAAAATTAAAATCTATTGATGTGTGTCTTTAGCCTTTATTAACTATAGTAAATCAGCTTCTGGCATTGGTTTACTGTTCATTCCATTTAAATGTTAACTTCCTTTCAATGCTGATAAAGCTTGCAACTTTTTTGTGGGGGTAGAGGATGGGAGCCATTGAAGGGTTTTAAGCAAAGGATCACCTGATCTCATTTTTAAAAAATAGCTTTATTAAGGTATAATTGACATAAACCGCATATATTTAAGGTGTACAGTTTATGTTTTGATGTGTATACACCATGCAAACAGTCATCATAATCAAAATAATGAACGTACCATCCCTAAAGTTTCCTTGTGTCCCTTTGTACTCTATCCTCCTTTCCTCCTACCCCAGGCAACCACTGCTCTGCCGCCTTCACTGTTCTAGAACTTTATGTAAATGAATTATACAGTATGTTCTCTTTTTTGCCTGCCATCTTTTCACTGAATATAATTATTTGAGAGTCAGCCATGTTGTTGTGTGTATCAATAATAGTTTATTCCTTTTTATTGCTTAGTAATATTCATTGTATGGATATACCACACTTTGTTTATCCATTCATCTGTTGATGGACATTTGTATTTTTCCTCACAATGTGGGTAAAACTTGTAGCAACTTTAAAGTTTTGGATTTTTCTTTTTAGAACTATGATTGTAGAAAAATATAGCTTGGTTTTGTTGTGAATACAGTTACTAGACATATTGGTTATTTTTCTACAATTGCTTGAGTTAGAATATCTTAAAAATTGTTAGTTATAATTCTGTTTGAACTTATTTTCTCAGTAATGTAGACAAATTGGATTTATTCAATGGATATAGTCATGAAAATAAGAGGTTTGTTATTTCTTCTTTGATAAAATCAGTACTTCATGCAGTGATGATTCCAAAATAAAAGTAGATTGATTACAAATGTTTATTGAGTACCTGCTATATACCAGACACTGTTCTAAGACTGAGGCATAAAGAAGTGAATCTACTACCAAGAGAGTTCATTGCTGTCATGGAGCTTACATTTTGATGGGGGGTGGGACAGAAAATGAACAAATAGGGAAAATATCAGCTTGTAATAAACGCTTTGTAGGAAATTAAAATAGGGTCCTTTCTCCATGTGTGACTGGAAGGCCACTTTTTTTTTTTTTGAGGTACCAAGGACCAGGGATTGAACCCGGGACCTGGTATGTGGGAAGCCAGCACTCAACCACTGTGCCACATCTGCTTCTCTGAGTTGGTTTTTTGTGTTTGTTTTGCTTGTTGTTCTGCTCTTCTTGTTTCAGGAGGCACCAGGAAATGAACCCAGGACCTCCCATGTGGGAGGTGGGCACCCAATCACTTGAGCCACATCTGCTCCCTGGAAGGCCACTTTTGATTGGGTGATTAGGGAAGGCTTCCCTGAGGATGTGACATTTAAGCTGAGGCCTGAGTAAGAATAGGCGAGTAATGAGAAGATTGGGGAAGAACATTCTTGGCAGATGGAATAGTAAATGCAAAAATTCTAAGGCTGGAAAAAGTTTGGCCTATTTTAGGAACAAAAATGACCAGTGTGGTTAGAGTGTAGGCAGTAAGGGGAGGAGAATGTGCAAGATGGAGTCAGGGATAGGCAGGGGCTTTATAAACCAGAGGAAGAAGTTTGGGTTTTATATTAGAAATGTGATGAGAAATTATCCCTGGTACATGGGATGGGGGGAAGTGAAGATGATATGTTCTGGTTTGCATTCTAGAAAGATCATTCTGGCAGCTATGTGAAGAATAGTTTGTAGGGGTACACAGATGGGAAGTGGGCTATTGCAGTGGATTAACTGAAAGAGGATGCTCATTTAGACAAAGACTGGTTGTAGTAGATGATTCAAAAATTATATTTATGTCTTTGAGAGGTCTGTTTATCCTAGGTTTATTTAGAGATGGCAGGAAAGCCATTTTAATTCCATTTCTTCTTCATTTTGCTCTCTTTGCATCATGAGAATAGATTTAATTCATTGTTGGTTTGGGTTTTTTTTTGAGGTACTGGGGGTCTGGGGATTGAACCTGGGACCTCATATGTGGGAAACCGGTGCTTAGCCACTGAGCCACATCAGCTCTCTGAGTTGTTTTTTTTTTTTCATTTGTTTTGCTTGTTGTTTTTTTGTTTTTGTTTTTAGGGGGCACCGAGAGCTGAACCTGGGACCTCCCATTTGGGAAGCAGGTGCTCAACTGCTTGAGCCACATCTGTTCCCAATTAATTGGTTATTAAAGGCTTTTGCTAGATTGGCTATATAGGAGTCATCCAGAGAGCTTGTTAAAAATGGATTCTTGGGTCTTAACTCCCTGAGAGTTTGATTCAGATATGAGAACCCTGGAATGATGATTCATTCAGTAAACATTTTGAGGTGGCATATCAACTCACTGCTGAGTCTCCAAAGATGAATAATATATGGTCCCTGCTCTTAGTGGCACAAAGTGTTATTGGATTATTTTTTTTTATCAAACATTTACTGTGACCCTTCTCTGTACCAGTGATCCAGGTGAGAAATGAGGTAAGGAAGAAACCCAGTGAGGATAGAGAGGAGGGACACACACTACAAGGGTTAAAGAGTCAAAACCAGTTGAACCAAAGAAAGTTTAGAATAATTCTCAGATTTCTAACTTGGATTACTGCTTAGAAAGGCACTATAAGAGAGAAGACAAGTTTTGAGGGAAAGATGAAGAATTTAGTTTTGGACATAATTGTGAAACATCCATGTAGTTTTTTTTTTTTTTTTTTCCAATTATACATATAGTCTGGAGCTCAGGGAATAGTCTCAGCTAGAGAGAAAGCTTCTGAATTATCAGTTAATAGTTTATAGTTGACATCATGGAAATAGATGAGCTTGTGCTAGAAAGTTTGTAGAGTAGAAACCAAAGGAGGAAAGAGTTTTAAGGAGAGGTAAGAGTACTCAAAACTGGGTCAACAGTTTGATAGAGTGTAGACATGGGAGTCAGAAGACCTTGCTTCAGATTCAGATTCCAACTCTGCCATTCTCTAAACAAGTTAATGAACCTCTGAGAGTAATAAACTGTAAGATGGATTTATAGTACCTACCTTAGAGGATTGATGTGCAGATGAAGTGCATATGAAAATGTCTAATGTGCAAAGCTTGGCATGTTATAGATTTTCAGTAAATACTCATTTTTACAATTAAATTTCAAAAGTAATATTTGCCTTGGATTTTCCATAGTTAGGGAATTGAGAAGAATATAATTTTTAAGGACTTCAATTTATCAAGGCTTTTCAGTTTATTTATGGGATCTGTAATATTTCAGTTTTAAGGAAAGTAAATTAGAGAATTTATACATGTGTGTATAAATATATATATAGAGAGAGCGTAATATATATCTGGAAAGTCAGTTTCACTAGTAATCAGAGAAATGCAGTTGAAATGAAATACCATTCTTTTTGCCCACAGCTTGGCAAAAATGTAAAATATTTCTAAGTGCTTTTATGAGTATGGTATAATGGGTATTTTCATACTGTGTGTAGGAGCGTAAATTGGCACAGCCTTTTTGGAGAACATCTTGTATAATAGCTGTTAAAAAATTTTAAATGCACCTAACCTAGAATCTAGAGTTCTTTCTCAATTGGCATGTAGCCTAGAGATACTATTGTTTTTATGCATAATAAGTATTTACTAGGATTTTCAAAGTAACACTAAATAGCAAAAAAGTTGTTAATAAGCCAAATATTATCAGTAGGGGAATGGTTAAATAAAGTATGGGTCATCTGTCAGAGAGCACTATGTTCTAGTTAGCAATGGTATAGATTTTTATGTACTAACATGGAAAGATCACTAAAACATTTTTTAAAAATTGCTATATATTTGCAGCGTGAGCCCATTTGTGTTAAAAGTCCACAAATGATTACTATATGTGGTATTAACTAGTAAATGCATAAATAGATAGACCACTAAATAACAAGGAGGGCGTCAAGGAAGACTTTTTACATAATTAAAAGTTTAAAAGAACAAAGAGAACCATTATTAAAGCTCAAATTGACTTATTTTAAAAATGAAATCAAACTATAAAAGATACTTCAAAATTTCGGTGGGATTGAAACCTATTTAATAATTTATTATTGTAGACACTTGGAGACATGCAGGAAGAAAATAATTTTAAGTTAATAAATTTATTTAGGTTTGAGTTGTTAAAAAACTCATGTTTTAAAATGTGCTAGTTATTTTTATACCTTCATAACATAGGTAGAAATAGGGATTTGGTAGAATAGAACTATATAGAACTTAATGTAGCTGAAAATATTTATAAACAAGTAGAATTTATTCTGGTAATTAAGGAAGTTTTAAAATTAATTTTGGTTAGGGAGAAATAAGTGTTAGAAATAAAGTTGTGTTAAGAAATGCTCAGAATTTTGTATAAGTGCATAGAGCCCCAAGGCATAATTAATTATTCTTTGACACTTTCCCCAGTGAGTTAGGTGTGTGCTGTTTATCCTTTTTTTTTTTTTTATGAAATGGAAATGTTAAAAAATTTTTTTTGTTTGTTTATGTAGGATTTCTAAATTGAATGGTTGACTGAAGGTTTAAAAGTAGCCTTGAAATTAAGTCTCACAAATTTCTTTTTAAAAAGGAATTAATAGGAAACACTGTATTTCCTAAAATTGTGAGTGTCTGTTCTGTGGATAAAACCTTGGACTCTGTAGTAGTTATCTAATCAAATATTTGGTCACTCACCAAATACTGACAGAAGCAGTAATTAGCTCAGCCTGTTCCAAATTTTAAAATTTGGTTTTCCAGATGGGGGGATCCAGGTGGTTAGTGACATCAAGGCTTCCGTTTTGTATTTATGCCCTGAGCATACATTTTTCCTTTTAAGAAATTTTAATTATAAAAACTATATGAAATTTTAAGTGAGATTCTAGTTAATAAAAGACTTCCTCTGAACCTAAGAAAAATATTTAAAACAATAAGAAATTGAAGTTGCTTATTAATAGTTTATGTGTATTTATTTCTCAGTGTGCATAAGTTTTAGGTTAAGGTTAGTCAGATAAACAACCTCCTGATTTTTTATGGGGAAAAAACTTAGGGGAAAAAATTAAAACCTATTTTTTAAATGATTTTCTAAGACAAGTTTACAGGCAAGGACTGATCAATAAGCAAAGAAGTCTATAAATGACAAAGTCACTTTTAATTAAGAAAAAATAATGGAGAAATGATTATTATTAGCACCTTTTATAAATTCAAAGTGATTTAATTCAGTAGCAGGTGGTCCTCATCTCTGAATTACTTAACAAGAAAGTTTTGTTTTTTGATTAAAAATTTTTTTTTGAAGTATATCATTCATACATGAACATAAATAAACAAGTATATAGTAAAAGTTGTGAACTTACAAAACAAACATGCATAACATCATACAGGACTCCCATTCATCACCCCACCACCAATACCTTGCATTGTTGTGAAACATTTATAACAAATTATGAAAGAGCATCATCAAAAAGTACTACTAACTATATCTTACATTTGGTGTATTTTTCCTCCAACCTACCCTATTATTATTTTTTGTTCATAAACCATACAGTTTATCTAAAGTGTACAATCAGTGGCATTTATTATAATCACAGAGTTGTGCATTCATCACTTCAGTCAATATTATTTACATTACTCCAAAAAAAAAACACCCCAAAAACAAACCACTATCATATCCATATGTTAGCACTACTAAATACAAATCCTATGATGTGCTTTCACCATTTCTATTCATTTTCAAACATTTACAAACAACTTTTTACCAATTCTGCACAGATTAAACTTCAGCTTTCCATTCTGGTGACTTATATTCCAGCTATTAACTCCACGAGTTTGCTCATTATGTTTAGTTCTTAATAGCAAAATTATTCAGTATTTGTCCTTTTGTGCCTGGCTTAATTCACTCAACATAATGTCCTCCAGGTTCATCCATGTTGTCATATGCTTCATGACTTCATTCCTTCTTACAGCTAAATAATATTCCATTGTGTTATATACCACAGTTTGTTTATTCATCTGTAGGTTGATGGACACCTGTATTATTTCCATATTTTGGCAATTGTGAATAATGCTACTATGAATATTGGTGTGCAGATGTCTGTTTGTGTCAGTGCTCTTAGTTCTTCTGGGTATATACCTAGTAGTGGTATTACTGGGTAACATGGCAGATCCATATCTAACTTCCTTAGGAACCATCAAACAGGCTTCCACAATGGCTATACAATTCTTTGTTCCCACCAAAAGTGAGTAAGTGTTCTAATCTTTCTACATCCTCTCCAGCACTTGTAGTTTTCTGTTGACAATAGAGTTTTTTATTTTTATTTATTTATTTTATGAGGTACCAGGGATTGATCCCAGGACCTTGTACTTGGGAAACAGGTGTTCAACCACTGAGCTACATCCACTTCTGGACAATAGAGTTTTTTTTTTTTTTTTTAGGTACCGGGGACCAGGGATTGAACCCAAGACCTCATATGTGGGAAGCTGGTGCTCAACCAGTGAGCCACATTGGCTCCACCAAGTTGGTTATTTTAATTTGTTTTGCTTGTTGTGTTTGTTTTTTTGAGGAGGCACTGGGAACCGAACCTGGGACCTCCCATGTGGGAAGCAGGCGCTCAACTGCTTGAGCCACAATAAAAGCTCCCAAACCATGTGCTTTTATTTCTGGAACACACTTCCAACAAATTGTTTCAGACCTGGAAAAAATTTTCAGAAAAGAAAGGTGGTAGTATGTTTCCTATTTTCCATCATGGAGAATGCCTTTATTTTGTACTCACACTTAAATGTCATTCTCATTCTTCCTTGGCACTCAGTGGGTCCTTTCCATCTGAAGGCTCAAAATTGCTCAGGGCAGTTTTCATGCATTATTTCTTTAGCCATTCTCTTTTCTTTCTGGAATGCTTATTGGATGATATATCAGGATTACCATCCATAGGAACCCTGACACTGGATTGGGCAAATAGTTTATTTTTCCTCTTTAGTAAAGACTTGTGAAGGTAGGCAAGCCAGGACTTATACAGTAGCTCAGTGATATCATCAAGGATCTAGACTCTTCTCTTCGATCATGAGAAAATGTGGGGCTCATCTTTATTGTTACAAGGTAGCGGTTGTACTTCCATGCATTCCATAAGCATTTTAAGCAGGCAGAAGGGAAGGGCAGATTGACCAAGGGACATACCAGCCACGCTTATCCACTTAAAAAATCTTTCTGGGAACTTTACCCAGTTCCACTTACATGTCATTGGCCAGAACTAGATTTCATGGCCAACTTTTCCTTCAGGGGAGCCTGACAATTGTATATGTTTTAGCTGGGCACATTGCCATCTTGAAGGAACAGGATTCTGTTCTTAATGTAAGGGAAAATGAGTATTGGGTAGTTAGCAGTTCTGTCATAGATATTAGATTTCTTGGATCTTTTCTTCATTTTTCTTTACTCTCAGTCACTTATTCTACCTTTTTGTCATTCATTTTTTCTGCTTTCTTAATTTTTCATAACAGCTTATTCTTATTTAATGATGTAATATAATCCTTTAAAATTTCTCTGAAGTTATGCATTGCAATGTTTTAAAAATTTTCCTTGTTTCCTTAACTACCTTTATTTTCTTTGTTTTATCTTGGTCCTCTCTCATGCTTTTTACTTTCCTCAGGTAGCTAGTAATTTTACTTGCCTGTTGATATTTATATATGTATGTAGTTTGTACGAATATCCTACACTGTTTTAAAGGTCCATTTAATGTTTAAATGGAAGGAGTTAATTGGCAAGTTTTTGGATATATAGTAGGTGAGCAGGCAGGAAGCCGGTGAATTCCGTGATTGCCAAAATAAGGAAAGCTTTATTTTGGGGTGGAAAGTGAAATCCATTACAGTATTTTATTCTTAAGAGGAGCTGCCTTACTCTTTGGTCTCTTTCTCTGTTATGGATGTTTAAAGTTCTTTTGAACATTGCTCTGTTTCCTGCTTTGGCCTAGGTTTAGAGAGTTTCACTTCCTTATGTCAGTTGCTCTGTATACACAGGAATAGAAAGGAAAATGACTGGCCCAGCTGTTGTGCAGTAGTTCTATATTTACCTTGGTGATCATCCATGGCCTGCTCCTCCTCCTTGTACATTTTTGCCTCCCATGGCAGTATCTTTAAGACTCCATTGGGGAGAACAGCTCTCCCTTCTACAGGGACTATTTTTTAATTTCTATTTTGGATTATTGTTTCTTCTATTCTGGCTTCTCAGTCAGAACACTTCAGCTTGCTAGTTTGTTGAAATTCTGTAATTTCTGATCTTTAATAGCACCTTTTCCTTCTTTCCATCATTACAGATTTATTTTCCTTTTTCCTTCCCAAATTTCATGTTATGCCAGTGGGATTTTGAGAATTTGGTGAGGTAAATGCATATGTTCAGTTCTGCTTTCATTCATTCAGCAATATTTATTGCTTGTTTAATATTTGTAGGTAATGTTTTAGGTTCTGCGAATAAGACAGACACGGTCCCTACTTTCCTAGAGCTTAAATTTTGATGGGGGAGACATTAAGCATATAAGTAAACAGATAATGACAGATTACAGTAGTATATTATAGTAATAGTAGATTATAGAAAGTAATTTGGGCTGTGAGACTGGGGGGCGGGAGCGGGGTGGATTGAGTAACCTATAAACTGATATCTGAAGGGGAAAAAAGCCTAGCTCATGAAGAGCCTTTGGGAAAGAGAGATCTAGGCAGAGTAATAGCAAATTCAAAGACTCAGGGATCAAGAGGAGTTTGTTTTATTAAAAGGAAGTCATGTCTGCAGTACAGTGAACAAAATGACCAGTAGTATGATATGAGATTGGAGAGAGGAGAAGGTAGGCTCTTATAAAGACTTGTAGTTTTTGGTAAGGAATTTTAAGTTTATTCTAAACATAGTGAAAACCTAATGAATGGTTTTAGAAGGGTAACTATACAATTTGAGATACATATGTTTAAGATAACATTGGCTGCTGTATAGAGAAGGTTTTTTTGGCTAGGATATTGCCAGTGGAGGTGGAGAGAAGTAAAGAAATTATGGATATATTTTGGAGGGAGTACCTGTAGATCTTTTTGATCAATATAAGAGGCAAGATAAGTCACAAATGACTACATGTTTGACTTTTGTACCTAGTTGGTGCTATTTACTAATATGATAGAGGCTGGAGGACTTAGGTGAGAGAAAATCAAGAGTTCTTTGATACTTTTGAAATGCTTGTTAGACATTCAAGTGAATTTGTCAGGTAGGCAGCCTATAGCTTTTGGAAGAGTTCAGAGCTGAAAGTATAAATTTTAGAGCTGTGATAACAATAGTGTTTAATGCTGTGGGTCTTATGAGATTACCTAGGTAGAATGTAAATAAGAGAAAAGGGCTCAGGATAGGGTCCTGACTCTTAGACTTTAGAGAGTGGGAAAGTGCCTGGAGGAGGGGAAGGCAGCAAAGATATGAGGAGGAATGGCTGGTGAGACTGAGTCCCGGAAATCACTTGAAGAAATAATTTCAAGGAATGGAATAGTCATGTTTGTTGCGTGCTTTTAAGAGATGGTATAAGATTATAAAACAGAAGTGTCTGTTGGATTTGATAGCATACAGATTTTTGTTGTTCTTGATGATCAGTTTCATTGGGAACTATACTGGAGTGGATTGTTAAATAAATGGGAGATGAGAAAGTAAAGACACAATATACAAACACCTTCTTTTTGAAGTTTGAGAGATGAATGGGTAGCTGGAGGAGCAAACCTAAATTCAGTGCTAAACTTTAAGAAGTATCACTTTGCCTTTCACTTTGTCTTAATTAAAAATTTTTTTGGGGAATTCAAGCATACATAAAAGTGTACAGTGGCCAACCCTGTCCTATCCACACCCATATCCACTCCTTCCCTATGCTTATTATTTTGAAGCAAATCCCATATTTCAGTTACAAATATTTCATTATATAGTTCTAAAAGATAGACTGTTAAAAACATAACCACACTACATTATAACCCCCAAAATTAACAGTTCCTTAATATCAAATATCCAATTGGTATTCACATTTCCAGTTTTCTTTTAAATGGTCTTAAAGTTTTTAAAAACAGATTCGAAATAAGGTTCACACATTGCATTGCATATGGTTGCTATCTTTTTTTAAGTCTCTTTTTATATATTCTTTTCTTTTTTTTCCCCCATGCACGTTATATAGTGAAAACACTGTGTTGTTTGTCCATTTGGTTGTGCTGTTTCCATCCCCACTATATAGGTTAACACATTGCTCTGACTTGTGTATATCCTATAAAGTATAAGTTGAATCTGTAGACTTGATGAGATTTATTTATTTATTTACTTATTTATTTACAAAACTACTAGATAGTGGTATGTTCTTCCATCAGGAAGCACATAAAGTTTGTTTATCTCTCTTTTGGTGATGTTAGTACTTAGCACTGTTGGTGTGTAGTGTGTGGATCCTTTAGTTCATTACAGGTTGAAAAATGGTGACAATCTGATTCTATCATTCCTTCTTAATTTTATTAGCCTACAATAATTTTAAAATGAGAAACTTCTCTTTATCTGCCTTTTGGTTATCTAGTGGTGCGTTTTTATAGAAAAGACACTGTCTTTCCCCGTATTTAAGTTTTCAGAATGTTGGTTCTTTTGTGGTTATCAACTAATTTGATTTTTTTAAATTTTTTAGGAAGTACCAGGGATTGAACCCTGGAGTTCATACATGCAGAGCAGGTGCTCAACCACTGAGCTACACCCAATCCTCAACTAATTTGATTTAGCTTTTGTTTATAATATCATGTGCTCATGATTTTAAATATAGTTCATATGTTTCAACCCTGTTAATGTTTTTATTGATGCTCAAATTGTCCTTTTATTGGTCAGTGAGAACCTCTTCATGTTAGCTCCTGAGTCCTTTGTTTAATAAGACCCTTAGTTATTGTCATTGATAGCTTTCTTGCAATCTGGAATAATTAAATGCTACCACATGATCTGGTATATATCCTGTCTGAGACCTGGAATTAACTAATTTGTTAAGGACGTGGTATTTGGAACTAACTGTTACTGTTTTACTTTGTGGTTTGTTTTTTTTCCCCAGTAGCCTAGTGAGCATACTTATTTTACAGTCTTTCAAATTTTTCCCTTTAGTTCTTGGGATATGGATTTTCCTATTTGTTTTGCCTCTTCACTGCTATGATTTTAGACATTTTGGGACTTTTCTTTCTTGCTTTTGAATTCAGGTATGTATTAAAATAAGTTTTTTTTTCCTTCTTAAAATTGGTTGTTTTCTCTATTACATCTTATCCAGCATTTTTATTTTTTATGGATAATGCCAATATTTATATTAACCTTCATTTGGGAACATTATATTTCTCACATAATATTAAACCATATAACATTTGAAATGAAATAAATCTCTAAACCCATATGATATTGAATAACAAAAATTGAAAAAACAATTCAAGTGTCATTTAGTAGAAGACAGATTAAACAAATATGGTGTATCCACACAATGGCAACCTCTTCATCCATGAAAAGAGTGAAGAGAATTTCTATGTACTGAAATGAATTCATCTGCAGGACTATTTAAGTGATAAAAGCACACTCATTTTGATTTTTTTTTAGAGTGGGTGAAAAAGTGGCTTCTTATGTTAATAAAAAACATTGAGTAAAATTCCTTTGTTGCCATCTATTTATGGAAAAACATGCTCTTAGTATGTCAGAAATGACCTCATCTGGGGCTACTGTGAAAACTATTCATTTCCCTAGTGTCTTTATATTTTCCGTGGATCTTTTTGTTTGCTTTTTATTGGTAATCTTGGTATATTATGGCTAAGTTCAGTTTTGCTTTTCTCTTGTAAGAGAAGATTCATTATATGCATATTTGAACTATTTTTTTCTGGTATTCAGATAGAGGACAAAATAATTGGAAATATATATATATTTTCATTTTCTAATACTTAACCACTTTTAGCTTGGAAGCAGAGAGGAAGGAAAAGGCAGAAAGGTTGCTGTGAAATTGTGTGAACTTGTAGGTGCTGAACTTAAAGCTGCTAAATGAAGAAACTAGTCTTTTCTTCAAAGATTACTCCTACCTACCTCATTTGTTGTGAACCTGAATTCTACTGAATTTCTTTTTTTTTTTTAATGTATGTTTGGGGATATATATGTTATTGTTGTAGTTTATAAAATATGCCAGGCAGTGAACTCTAGTTCTAATTAGAAAGAAAAAGGAAGAAGATAAGGACTTGGGCAAACAGTTTTTTTAAGCCCTAAAAGTTATCACTTTTATTCATCCATACAGAAAACAAGCATGAGGCCAAGAGAAGGCGAACGGAGAGAGTTAGGCGAGAGAAGATAAATTCTACAGTAAATAAGGATTTAGAGAACAGAAAGAGGTCTCGGAGTAACAGCCATTCAGATCATATCAGACGAGGAAGAGGAAGACCTAAAAGTGCATCTGCCAAAAAACATGAGGAAGAAAGAGGTATGAATAAATTCAAGCTTTTTTTTCAAGTATTAAATTGATCTGAATTCTTAATTAGATAGTAGTGACGAAAGTGGTAGGCATTGAGCTCCTGGATTTAAAGTCACAACTCATATTTCAGTTTAAAAGCATTTTCTCTATGGTGGATGCTTATTAAAAAAAATCACAGAAATTTAATTCATATTGGAAACCTAAATAGGCTTACAGATAAAATCTACCTGCTATAAACTGATGGTAGTAGAGTTAAGGGATTTTAATTTGTGTATGACATCCTGGAAGAAAGAAGTCTGTTAAAATGTTACTTTGGTCATTAATATTTTTTAAGACAAGTTTGAGTTGTTAAGACCTATTTCAAACTCTTTTATTAGAAGTTTAAAAACTTTGCTATTGCAACCGTTCTTTAGTATGAATTTCTAAATTGTTTGTTGGGAGATTTGTGTGCTCTCTATTTTGAGGCAGCTTTTGGCTAGGTAGGTGAATTCTTCTTGGTCCAAAGTGTATTTGTATTTCTCTTATAGGTCTTCTTTATTCTAATAAGTAATATGTCTACCAATAATTTGTTTTTAACCATTTCACTGAATTTCAGCTTCCTTCTTTCTTTGATTTATACATCTTTTAAAAAACTTTTTGTACCATGAAAATTTTTAAACATATACAAGAGTAGGAAGAAATATAATGAACCCCATATTCCCATGAATATCTTTTTAAAATTGAGAATTTTCAAGCCAGTAGTTAATTTAAAAAAGGGTGTGGTTGCTTCTTATTATTCTTTAAAAAAACCTCTTTGTCAAAATGATTTCATCTTCAGTTCACCATTTCTCTCTGCTTTGTTTGCTTTTATTTGAGTAAAGTTAATACTTTCAGGGATGATAACTTTACTAGTATATAGCTGCCCCTAGCTTTTATCAGAGTTAAAGATTTCTTAATATTGTGTGACTAAAGGGATAAGATTTATATCGTATCTGACTATATTCTATGAAGGCTGTACTTAAGTACTCTATACTCCTTAATTTCTTAGATAATTTTACTGCATTTTTTCTTTCCTTTATTATGCTTTCCCAGAGTTTGACTCATGCTCTCAATTTGAATATAATTCTTTAACAATGGGATGATCAGAAAATCTTTGCCAAAGTTTGTTCCAGAAGGGAAACTGGGTAAAGAAAAGTCAACAAAGAAAAAAGAAAAGAGGGAAATACTGCTTGGCCCAGAAAACAGAACATTCTTTTCAGTTGAAGTAAAGGGAATATAAACCCAAAGAACAGAGAAGGAATGCTTCTGATGGTGGGTGAAAGGAGATGAGAAAACAGATGACAGCCTTTTAGTCACAGAAATAAAGTCTGTGTAGTTGTGCAAGGCCGGCTTGAATGCTTATTTCATGATAACTTGAAAAAAGAAAGAAGCATTTATTGGCTATAATTTTGTTCAGGTATTTTCAGTTTATTACAGAAAAATTTAAGAAATCTTTACATTTCTAGAGTAAGCTATGCTTTTATTTGCTTTTTATACAAATGGAAGGAAGCTGGTCGAAGCAATTTTTGTACCCTAAACTAGAATCTTTTAATGTGGACCAGAGATCAGCAAACTTTTTTTGTAAAGAGCCAGAGTGTAAATATTTTAGGCTGTGTGGGCCATACAGTATCTCTCAAAATTATTCAACGTAGCCATTGTATTTGGAAAGCAGTCATAGACAATATGTAAATAAATTGGCATGGCTGTTTCCACTAAAATCTTAAAAAAAGAGATGGTGGATCAGACTTGGCCTGCGGGCTGTAGGTTGCCAACCCTTTATGTAGCCCACCTAATTAAAATAGGTATAAGAAATAGGAGCTTTTGAAATGTCTATGTATTTTAGATATGTACTTCTTAGTGCTAAGTAACCATTTAGTTTAATTTCGTTTTTATTGACTCCCTGCTCATAGGGTACACGAAAAATTTGGAGCATTGTTTAACTTTAATATATAACTTAAGGAAACCTGACACTGTCTGAAAAACAAAGCTGTTTTACTTGGTTTTATTGTTTTCTGTATTTTAAAAAAGAATGGGAAAAAGAATAGAAAAGGAAAACTTGTTAGACACCTATAAAATAACATATTAATAAAATCATTAAAACTAATCATTAAACTTTATCATTCTTGGGTTGTTCTAAGAAAGTCTCTGTTTTATATGTGGGGGTCAGATTATTCTGGTCACTATGATGTAGGAATGACATTTTGATTTATTAAAGTATGTTGGACAGTTCTGAATATCTTATTAATGAAGTTACTGAATGGATATAGATTTCAAGTTAAAGATGGTGGATTGAATAAATGTCTAGCTGTGCACCCTTCCCAAGTCCTAGTAAAATGACAATAAAGGTATTTTTTTTAAGGGCAAAAAATCCCACAAGGACAAGGAATGGGAGAAGAAACAATAGCAACAAAATTCTGGAAACTTCAAAGTACCTTAGCAGACTTGTGAAACCTAAATTTGTGAGCACCTTTTGTGAAAGCTAAGAACTACATCAGTTATGCCAGGAAATGGAGGTGAAGGTAGGGTTAAAAACAGGAAGGTTGTTTGAAAGTTTCTTTATGAACAGCCCAATAGGGCTGTTACTTTCCCCTTCTCCCAAGTTTATTCTTTGGAAAGGATGAGGCAAAACAGTGTCTGGTCTAGGGAACACCAGCCATCATTGAGGGCAGAGGTACTATATTAAAATCAGGAAGATTAGGTGGAAATTGGATATGGTTATATATAACTTCCAGGTAAGAGACTGGAAATATCCTCTTTAGAGAATTTGAACAGCCCAAGAAAAAAAGTTTAAAATAGAGATACTTCCCTTAGGGATTTTGCAAAGAAACAGCTCAGTCATATCATCCTAAAAGTGATGACACAGACAAGCTCTTCAGATGTACACGAGCTTCTCTGTAATTCTGGAAGAAAGCATCTAGTATGAAAGGCTGAGACGAAAACAATAGGGAAGAAAGATAATTTGGAGAAAACAAGTCCTTGCAGAGAGAAGAAAATATTTACAACTATCATTAGTATCCTTAGCAAGAGAAGATATTGTAATTGTGAAACAAGAACAAAATGACATTTAAAAGGAAATTGCAAAGGCCAAAAAAGTTCCTGGAACATGAATTTTAAATGGTTTACAGAGATTGTAAATGATGGACTATAGTTAATAGTACAATTATAAAA
>JAQZBX010035661.1:8617-24590 GCA_029593785.1 Cabassous unicinctus
TGTCATTTTTGTTTCTTTCTTTTTTTTTTTTTGGTTTGAATAGTACTTTGTATTTTAATTTTTTTTAACTTTTTATTAGAGAAGTTGTGAGTTTATGTAAAAATCATGCAAAAAATACAGACTTTCCATACAATATCCTATTATCAACACCATGTGCTACCTTTGTTACCATGGATGAGAAAATATTATTGTAATTGTCCTAAGTACAGTCCTTAGTTTACATTTGAATTCAATCTTTATGTAGTCTTCATTTTTTCATATTTTTACTATAGTAACATATATTCAATCTAAAATTTCCCCTTTAAACCATATTCACATATATAATTCAGTGCTATTAATTATATTCAAACGCTTTGTTAGCATCAAGTAAAATTTTCAATTACAATTTTGAGTATTGTTTATCAATTCTGCTTTCTCCTTATAATGAACTGTCAGCATTGTACAGCTGGATTCTCTTCTAGGTTAAATACTGACAAAAAATATATACATTTGTGCTGGTGGAATCAGCATGTACCTTAATATAAATGTGCCTCACCTAATTATGATTAGGTAGACAAATTCAGGATAATGTTCTTAGAAATTTGGGAATATCTTCAGAGATTGGAGGCAAGAATGGCACTGACAATCTGAAGATTTCATTATTTTATTTTATTTTATTTTATTATTTTATTTTATTTTATTTTATATCATTCATACTTGAACTTACATAAACAACACGTATAGCAAAAGTTGTGAATCTAAAAAACACAAATGCATATCATAATACAGGGCTCCCATACATAACTCCAACAGCAACATCTTGCCTTGTTGGGAAATCATTGCTAAAATCTATGAAAGAGCATCATCAAAATATTACTACTAACAATAACCAAAATCTTACATTGGTGTTTTACCCTCAACCCACCCAAATATTATTATTCTGTATTAGTATTATATACTTGTTATATTTCATGAGAGAACATTCTCATGATTTTTTGTTAAAAACAGACCATCTACCACCATAAGTTTCATTGTATTATACAGTCTTATGCTTTCTACAGTCCATTCAAAGGGCATACTCGGTGGCTCTCACATTCATGACAGAGTTGTGCTGTTATCACCTCAGTCAATTTTAGAATGCTTTCATTACTCTAAAAGGAAAAATTCCCATACTCCCTATTGTTGTCCCTTAGAATTGATGCAATATCTTCTTTGCCATTGCTGCAAATATATTACAAGAATACTATCATCCATAAGTTATACTAGTTTGTAATCTCCCCATGTATCACTATATTTTCAACAATTTGAAAAGGAGAATATCCTTTGAGGTGCAAAAGTTTTTAATTTTCAGGAGGCCCCATTTATCAATTTTTTCTTTCTTTGCTCATGCTTTGGTTGTAAAGAAAGCATTTTCTAATGTAAGATCTTCTAGATGCTTTCTTACATTATCTTCCAATATTTTTATAGTCCTGTATTCTTCCATTTATTTAGGTCTTCTTTAATTTCTTTTAAAAATGTTGTATATTTTTCTGCATACAAGTCTTTTACATCTTTAGTTATATTTATTCGTAGGTATTTGATACTTTTAGTTGCTGTTGTAAATGGAATTTTCTTCTTGATTCCCTCCTCAGACTGCTCATTATTAGTGTCCAAAAATGTTACAGATTTTTGCACATTAATCTTATATCCTGCCACTTTACTGAACTCACTTATAAATTCTAGAAGCTTTGTTATAGATTTCTCAGGGCTTTTGATGTATAGGATCATGTTATCTGCAAATAGTGAATTTTTTACTTCTTCCTTTCCAGTTTAGATGCTTTTTATATCTTTTTCTTACCTAACTGTTTGAGCAAGTACTTCTAACTCAATGTTAAATAAGAGAAGTGACAGTGGGTATTCTTGTCTTGTTGCAGATCTTACAGGGAAGGCTTTTAGGACTCCACCATTGAATATGATGTTAGCTGTGAGTTTTTCATATATACACTTTATCATGTTGAGGAAGTTTCCTTCTGTCCCTATCTTTGAAATGTTTTTATCAAGAAATGGTATTGTATTTTTTCAAATGCTTTTTCTGCATCTATAGAGATGATCATGTGATTTTTTTCTTTGAAATTGTTTATGTGGTGTATTACATTGATTGAATTTGTTATGTTGAAACATCCTTGCATACCCAGGATGAAACCCACTTGGTCATGTTGTATAATTCATTTGATGTGTCATTGAATAAAATTAGTAAGCATTTTTTGAGAATTTTAGTATCTAGTTTCATTAGAGAGATTGGTCTAAAGTTTTCCTTTGTTGTTGTATCTTTGTTTGGCTTTGGTGTTAGGGTGATGTTGGCATCATAGAATGAGTTAGGCAATGTTTCCTCCAACGCAGGTGATTCATCAGGTCTTAGTGAGTAAAATAAGAAAAAAATGAACCTTAAAAAAAAAAATAACAGATCTAAGAAAGCCTAAAAGAAAAATAACATCTATATATTCCCAGTCATAATGTATAAGATGGCTGCCTGATAACCAGGTGGATTATTTCTTGGTTGAGCCAGGAATTGAACCATTTTCCTCATATAGCAAGTGGGAATTCCTGCACTGAGCGAAATTATCTCCTTAAGTTAATTAGTCTTCAGAGAGCTATTTCCCTCCTTTCCCCCAGGCATTTTAGAATTCTTCAGCTTGCTAGTGTCCTGTTGAGTAGGCACTTATCCTTGCCTCCTCTCTAATCTGGTTGCTTTCTCACCCTGGGCAGTGGGCAGCTGGGCATGACAGCTTGCATGAGCAACTCCCACTTCCCTTCTTCACTTTGGGTTGTGGTCCCTTCAGAAATTCAAAAGGGCTTCTGGTGGCCAAACTCACCAAAAGAAACCATTCTCCATACTCTACCACACCTCCTTTCCTTCCAGGGAATGTCGCCCTCCCTGTACCTTGGCAGCAGTAGCCAGGAGCCCCAAGGCTACCTGCCCTGTGCGTAGGGTATATGTACCATTTCCAGCCACAGGTGCAACCAATTCATGGTTTTCCATTGGCTTCTTTGTCTTTCCAGGACCCTCCTAGACGTCTTAGAGTAGCTTCCCATTTTATATATATCCAAAGCAGCTCCTTTAAATAGGTCCCCGCCTTCTCTCTGCCTTTTTTTGGGGGGGAGAGGATCAGATTTTGCCTACCTACTTTGGCATCATTTTCCAAGAAGTCCTATATAATTTCTAAGGAACAACAATTAGGAATATAAGGGAGTATGGGATTTTTCCTTTTGGAGTAATGAAAACTTTCTAAAATTGACTGAGGTGATAACAGTACACTCTGATGAAAATAAGAGGCACTGAATATAAAATTTGAAGGTGTTGTACAAAGCATTGGACTGTATGATATAGGGACTCCATTGGTGGAAGATGTACTGTAGTTAACAGCCCAAATATGAGAATGTTTTCTCATGAACAATGAGAAATATATAATACTAATACAGGGTTTTAATAATCAGGTGAGATAGTGGAAAATACACCAAATGTAAGTGATAGGCTATAGTTAGTAGTAATATTTTGATGATGTTCTTTCACAGTTTGAAAAAATATTTCAGAACAAGGCAAGCTATTGGTGATTCAACTGATACCTGGGACCTTTTTGAGGACATTCATGTTTGGGTTTTAATTTCACAACTTTTACTATACACTTATTTTGTATGTATGTGCATATATGAATGATATACTTCAATGCAATTTTATTTAAAAATTTGTTTCAACAGGCAAAGAGGACATTGTATATTTCTAAAGAGGTCAATTCAACAAGAAAATATACCACTTAAAATAATATACACTGTAGAGGATTGAAACACATGCACCACAATAAAACAGGTTCTGGTACCAATACCTTGTATTGAGGTGTGAAGACACTTATAAATAGGATGATTGAAGAAGTTATTAGTTAAGGTATGTCAAAACTTAATGAGAGTGGGCCTTAATCAGACCCTAGATGAGAAAGGCAAGAGCACTACTGTGTGCATTGCCATGTGACATGAAAGCCAAAAACCCCAATTTTTCCAACCCGCCAGAAGAAACTGATGCCAGGAGAAAGTAAGCCTTATTGCCTCAGAAACTGTGAGCCAATTAAATTCCTGTTGTTAAGCCAACCTATTTTACAATATTTCTTTTAGGAGCTAATGAAGCTAAATGCTACACCAATAAGAGAGCTTGTGAAAATAAGAAGCTAATATTGACAGATTTGAAAAGAGAAGTAGATGATTTACATTAATAATAAAAGGCTTCACTATGACCACTTTCAATCATGGATAGAACATTGAGAATAAAGATCTATAAGGAAATACAAGACTTGAACGATAATAAAAACCAACTAGATGTAAAAGTCCTATGTAGAATACTTCACCCCAAAACAGCAGAAAACACATTCTTCCCTAGTACACACAGATCATTCTCTAGGACAGTCCATCTCTTAGGTCACAAAATAATTCTCAATCAATTTAAAAAACTATTCAAACAATGAAATGTATCTTCTCTGACCACAATGGAATGAAACTAGAAATCAATAACAGAAAGATAATTTGAAACTCACCAGTAAGGGAAAATTAAACAAGACACTTAACAAATGTACCAAAGAAGAAATCATGAGGAAGTTTAGGAAATATATCAAAGGGAATGAAAGCAAAAGTTCAACATACATAAATTTATGAGATACACCAAAGGCAGTGCTGAGAGGAAAATTTATAACTCTAAATGTTTATGCTAATAAAGAAGAAAGATCTCAAATCAGAGAACTAATGTCACATGTGGAAGAAGTATAAAAAGAAGGAAAAACAAATTTAAAGTGAGTAGAAAACTACAGTGGAGATAAATGAAGTAGAGAATTAAAAAATATTAGAGGGAAATAATGAAAACCAAATGTGGCTCTTTGATAGGACAATAAAATTAACAGAATGAAAATGAGAAAATAGAATTATGAATATAACTACATTAAAAACAAAAGGAGGGGCACTACCAGAAAACCATTGGTTCTGGAACCTGGGCATTAGGGCTGGCTATAGAAAAATGTAGACCCAGCCTCTACAGATGAAATCTATACATTGTGTAAGGATAGAACTGGCTTCTGGGTATGGACATTAAAGGCCATGTGAATTTTTTGTACTGTTTCCAGGAAGAGAGGGAAAAATTAAACCAAATTATATTATAAAGAGCAAAGAGAAAGAAAAAACATGTGGCACAAAGACCAGAATAAATCGGGTACAGCCCATGGTTTACATTGTAGAGATTCAAAGATGTATTATGAGATATATTTGAATCCACGGATCAGGAGAGCATTGATAAGGAACGTAGATGCTGTGGGCATTCTTGTTGTTCCTTCCCTTTGCATTGCCTCTCTCTTTTTCTTCATCTTGTTACTGTTACTAAACCTTCAAGACTAAACTCAGATATCATTTCTTATAGGTCCTAACTTGACATAGCTTACTAGAAGGCACAGAATAATTTTAAGGAATTGAGCATAAAGGTGTCTACCAGTACTTACTGATATTTTTAAAATGCTAATAATCCAAAATCCTTTATAAAGGATTATGTATATAATACTTAAGAATCACATCATATAAAATGAATTTGGGGGGATGAATAGGCAGAGCAAAGAGCATTTTAAGGAAAAGGAATTATTCTTTGTGATACTGCAATGGTGGATAAGTGACATTATTCATTAATGAAAAGAACCATACAATATAACGAGTGAACCATAATGTAAAATATAGACTTTAGTTAACATTAATGTATCAATATTCAACAATTTTAACAAATGTACCATACTAATGAATGAGGTTAATAATAGTAGAAACTATGGAGGAGAGGGTATATATCAGAAATCTCTTTATTTTAGCACAATTTTTCTTTAAGCCTAAAACTATTGTAAAAATATTCTTTGAAAATAAATAGATAAATAATACGATAAAACCAGGGAATTTTATTTTACACAAGTAGTTCAATTCCACCAATGTTACTCTCTATTTATTTGTTAAATACAGATTGTTTGATATCTCTGATTCTCATTTTACAAAGCTATTAAATGAAATAATCTTGATTGAAAGACTTCTGGAGCAGATTTAAGTGTTAGCATGCCAAATTTCTGTTATGGTAACTGTCACATAGTATACACACTTAAGTGCTAGGTAAATTTCTGCTTTGCTTTGTTTATATTGCTAAAATTAAAGACAAAGCATAGAGGAAATATTTTCTCCTGTGCAAACTCTGTCTTAGAAAAGTATGAGTACCCTAAGATTTAGAGCACAATGTTTTACATGATTGATATTCATTAGTTATTTGACAAACTGATTTAATTACAAATATATTACCATGTTCATAATTTTTAAATAAAAGTTTTTTAAAGAATAATATTAGATTTACAGAAAAGTTGCACAAATAGTACAGATGTTCCCATATACTCCAACCTAAGATTTCTCTATTATCATCTTACATTAATATTGTACATTTGTCACAACTTATTAACCAATACTGATGCATTGGTATTAACTAAATTCCCTACATTACTTAGATTTCCTTAGGTTTTCCCTAACATCCTTTTTTATATTCTAAAACACCATCTGGGATACCACATTAGAGATTTAACAATCATGTTGACTTAGGCAGCTCCAAACAGTGACAGCTTCTCAGAATTTCCTTGTTTTTCATGACCTTGACAGTACCAGAGGAGGACTAATCAGACTTTTGGGACATTATTCATCTGATGGAGCTTGTTTGATATTTTTATCATAATTATATTACGGTTATGGATTTTGAGGAGGAAGACCACCAAGGGAAAATAAAATTCCATATCATCACACTATTACCAAGGGTATATAATAACAATATGACTCAGAACTATTGATGTTGTCCTTGAGCATTTGGCTGAGGTGGAGTTTATCAGATTTTTCCACTACGAAATTATTCTTCTCCCTTTACCTTTCAATACTCTACTCTTTGGAAGGAAGTCACTATGTGCATAACACACTAAAAAGTGGAGAGTTATGATCTACAATCTTGCAAGTGTAGAATCAATATAAATCATTAGGAATTGTTCTATATGGTGCATTTGTCTTTTCTTCCCATTTATTTTTTCATTCAATCACTCATTTATATTAGTATGGACTCATGGATAATTATTTTATATTTTATATTATATTCCAAAACTGTGCTGTTTATTTAAAATTGGTTCTTTGACCCATTCTTCACTTGTGTTGCCATTTTTAAGGCTGATTTGTGAACTTTATTTATAGTAAAAGAAAATATACTTTTGATTATCGTATGTGTTTAAGTATATTTTACCAGTTCTACACTTTTTTGCTTTTGTCTGTGCAATTATTTAGAGGATGAAATATGGTAATGTACATAAAGGAATTTGTGCAATGTTCAGTATATAGCAGGATATGAATAAATATTAGTTAATTTGTTTTTCTTCTCTTCCTTGATGACAGTGAATGGCAAACTCAGAATACATACAAGAAAATTCGATTGAAAAGCTTCAGTTATGATTTTGAGTTTCCTCAGTTCATTTTCTAAATCCCTGGTGTTTAAGCTGTAAACCCCAAATTTGAAAGGATGCTCTGTTTAAAGGCAAATTTCATTCCTCTCCTGTTTCTTAAGTATGGATACTCTCAATGTCTCTTTGTAACTTAGGAAACCATGTTGAGAGAGTCAGAAAAAGAATTAATAAGGGCAAGAATTTAACTATGGACAACATGGTATGATTAATGCAATGAGGGGTTGAATCTGGAACTGGAAATGACCAATAATTTCTGAGGTAAAATAAAATGAAATATACTTAATCTTAGTCAAGGCAACAACTGGCAGGCTTGTCGGCTTGTTGTTCATTGCACTATATTTCTGTCATTATCACACAACTTGGTAAGCCAAAATCTTATATTTATTGTCTGCTTATCACTCTGTGTGTCTGTGTGTGCATACATGTTGGTTTCATTAAGGAAGATGCTGTCAAATATTTAGACAATCATTGAATGGATGTTCAGAATATTACTAGAAGAGTCTTTAATGAAAGGATTACCAGGATCAAGAAATACAAAATCTCATTTAAGTAAATTATGAAGTATCAAAATTACCTCAGATGTCAAAGGATGACTTGAGGTTCTAATTACTTAATCATGATTTGATTAAATTTGTAACTATACCAAATACAATAACATCTGACTCCAAGATGGCAAAGTAGGGAATGCCTGGCTGCAATCCTCCTCTGGAGACTTTGGAAAGGTAGGCAGATTTACTAGGCAAAAGGGAAGCTGTAGGACTGCAGTGGCAATTGGTGAGGTCAGGTTAAGATGGGGACCCACTTGGCTGTGGGGGTGGGGTAAGGGAGAAAGTCTATAGGAGACAAGACACAAGCCAGCTCAGAGGGTGAGGTAAGCAAGGGAAATGACCTGGCTAGAAGATTGGTGTTCAGCAGCTCCTAGAGTGAGTTAAGTTCCCCACCCACATGACCAGGGGAACATCTTCTTACCCGGCAGGTTCTTGAGTGGGGAAGCTATGGTAATATCAGGTGTGGAGGACTAGTGCCATGCTAACTCATGGGGAGAAAGGTGTAGGGGGAGGAAAAATAAGGTGGGCAGACAAGAAAAAAAAACCCCACCAGCCTGAACTGAAACAGCTTCAAGGAGAAGGCAGGGAGGAACTGATCAGGCAGCTGCCACATACACCCACCCAGGGGGAGAGAGGAACTGGGTCAGAGTGAGGGTGGGTTGACAGGTGCCTAACAGCCCTGGAGAGCAAGAAGCTGGAGAAGCAATCTGAAAAACATCAGAAGCCTAATTGACCTGACATAATTGAGAGCAGGAAGAGGCAGAAGAAAAACCTTCAGAAGCCTTTAAAAGCTTAACCTAATTGGTGGAGTCCTTAGTTTAATCACAAGTACCTCCCTTGAAAATGCCCAAAAGGCCTGAATGATAAAGGGGTGGAGAGATGCAACCCAGGAGCTGCAGAGAGCAGGGGTTGAAGGACAGACACCTCAGGACAGGGAACTTTGACTGATATTTCTTTTTTTAGGTTATTTTATTTGTTACTTTTAATTTTTTTTATTCCTTATTCTTTTCTCTACACTAGGGTACCTTACCTGAGGAAAACAGGCTATAAAGTGATTGGTGAGCACTAGCAGCCTGAGGTGCTTGCTAGTGGCCTGAAAGGAAAACATTTTTTTTATTTTTTCCTTTTTGTTCTTGCTTTATTTCCTTATTTTCTTCTCTTTTTTCTACTTATTGTATTTTTCTTTCTCTCTCTTTCTTTCTTTCTTTCTTTCTTTCATTTTCCCTCTTCCATTGCTTTTAGGTTATTCCACCTTCTCTTGTTTATTCTACATTTTCTTTCTTCTCAACTTTCTGGTCTTTTATTTTATTCAATTTTTTCCTTTCTTGCTTTCTTTTTTTATTCCACCTTTTAAATTTCTAATTCTTTTTATTTTTCTTGATTTTTCACTTATTACATGTTTAGTTTTCTTTTCTTCCTGGTCCTTTAAAGTTCATTTTGCATCTTTTCCCTTTTGAATTTTTTTCTCTTCTCTTTTCTTTCCTTTTCTACCGTTTTAATATTTTATGGGGGGAACTCAGACAAATAAAAGTATATAGAATAAGTGGAACAAAATGATAAAGAGTAACCTTAACACAAAACAAAATAAAATAAACACTATAAAAAAAAGAGAAGCTAACCATCTGAATAAGCCCATCAAGTTAAGAAGATGCCTAGACACCAGAATTACAAGCTATACTAAAGAACAGGAAGACATGGCCCACTATAATGAGTAAACTTAAAAACAGAAGGAAATGCAGAACATGGAAGAACTAATCAAGGATGTTCAAACAAATATAATGAATCCACTTAGAGAAATGAATGAAAAGAATATTACAAGACTGTGAGGCAACATACAGAAGAAATCACAAACATATAAAAAGAAAAGAAATCTGATGGTGATAAATGACATTGTGTATGAAATTAAAAATATGATAGTAGCACTTAACAGCAAGATTTGAACAAGCAGAGGAATGAATTAGTAACATTGAAGATAGTACTTCTGAAATTACACAGATGGAACATACAGATAAAATAGAAAAAAATTAGCAGAGACTCAGGGAATTGAAAGACAACATGAAATGCACAAACATATGCATGATGGGCATAACATAGGGAGAAGAGAAGGTAAAGGGTAGAGAAGGGGTGTTGGAAGAAATCATGGCCTGAAAATTTCCCAACCCTTTAAGAGACTTGTATATTCATGTCCAGAAAGTACCTTGCACTCCAAACAGTATAAATCCTTACAAGCCTACCCTGAGACATATACCTATCAAATTATCAATTGTGCAAGACAAGGAGACAATACTGAATGCAGTAAGAGAAAGAGATCCATTACATACAAGGGAAGTTCAATAAAATAAAGTACTGATTTCTTATGTGAAACTGTGGAGGTGAGAAATAAGTAGTATGACATAGTTAAAGTGCTAAAAGAAAATAATGGCCAGCCAAGAATACTGTAACCAGCAAAATGGGCATTCAAAAATGGAGGGAACATTCCAAGTATTCACTGATAAACAAAAATTAGGAGTTTGTCAACAAGAAACTTGCCTATCAAGAAATACTAAACGAAGCTCTTCAGGTTGACAGGAAATAACAGGAGAGAGAGTGCCATGTGGGAAGAAAGTGTAGAAAAGGAGATTATTGAAAGATTAACTAAAAAGATAAAATGAGAAATACAAACAACACATGAGATATATAAACCTAAAGAAAATATGGCAAATGTAATTACTGCTTTTAGAGTAATACCTTTGTATTTTAATGGATTAAACTCTCCAATAAAAGAAAAAAGATTGGCTGAACGGATAAGGAAATGTGAACTATCTATGTACTCTCTACAAGAAACTCACCTTATTCCCAGGGATGCAAGAAGGTTACAAGTGAATGGTTGAAAAACAATTTTACATGCAGACAATAACCACAAAAGGGGAGGGGGAGTAGCTATACTAATATTGGACAAACTAGGCTTTAAAAAAAGTATTTTAAGAGACAAAAAGCTACTATAGATTGATAAAGGGGATAATCTGCCAAGAAGAAAGAACAATCATAAACCGTTATGCACCTAACCAAGTTGTTTCAAAGTATATGAGGCAAATATTGAAAAAAATAAGTGGAGATTCCTCTGCAATTATGGGGTGGGGGTACTTTAATACATCCTTATCACCATTAAACAGAACATCTTGACAGAGAATCACAAATAAGCAAAGACTCTGAATAATGCATTAGAGGATCTCAACCTAATAAACATATACACAACACTACACCCAAATGCGATGAGATATGCATTCTTCTTGACTGCACATGGCCCATTCTCCAGGATAGATCACATGCTAGCTCACAGAACAACTCTGAATGAATTCAGAAAAATTGAAATCATACAAAGTAATTTCTCTGACCCCAATGGAATGAAGTTGGAAATCAGTAAGGGGCAAAGAAGCAGATTAGGCACAAAGATTTGAAATTTTAAAAATAGTCTTAGGCATTTAGTGGGTCAAGGAGGAAATTGCAAAAGAAATCAATAACTACCTTGAAATGAATGAAAATGACAACACAATGTATCAAAATCTGTGGGATGCATTCAAAGCTGTACTGACAGAATATACTCCTCAAATCTATTCTTCTTTATTCCATTTCCCTAGGAGTTCCCAGTTAAGTTTGCCTGGGATCTCTACATTTCCAGATACCTTTACCTGGGATCTAGCCACCAATTCTACTTGGTTGCACAGTCCATAAGAACCAGGGATCAGAATACCAGTATCTGGAAACTTAACTTCTCTTTTAAACATTTCACAAATACAGCTATGAATACTCCCCTAGCTATCACTGGCATCCATTTTTCAGTCTGGGACAAAGGCAAGGCATACCTTGGCCATCCAGGTTAAGAGACTAGAGAATTGCCAGGTTCAAAGTGGAAAAGTATGAAAATGAAAAGGACCATTGCTAATACCTAGCAAACCCCAGACTTTGTTGAAAATAGTTAATTGAATGGAGTATTGTCTTCCAAAATGGCTGATATCTTTGGATGTTCTAGAAAAATTTACAGCTGAGTAATATTCCTTTGTATGTATATAAAACATTTGGCTAATCCATTCATCTACTCTTGGATACTTGGGTCACTTCCAACTTTTCGTAATAGTGAATAATGCCACTATGAACACAGGTATGGATATATCTTATCATATCCCTGCTTTCAGTTCTTCTGGAATATACAAAGCAGTGGGATTGCTAGATCATATGTGAGTTCTATAGTTAGCTTCCTGAGTTACCACTTTATTGTCCTCTACAATATTGGCACCATTCTACATTCCCATCAGTAGTAGATGAGTGTTTCCATTTTTCCACTTCCTATTCAACACCTGTATTTCTCTGGTTTTTAATAGCCATGAGTCTAATAGGTGCAAATGATATCACATTGTAGTTTTGATATGCTTTACCCTGATAACTAGTGATGTTGAACATCTTTTCATGAAAATTTTAGCCATTTGTATTTCCTCTTATTAAAAGTGTCTAATCAAATTTCATGCCCATATTTTAAATGGGTTGTCTTTTATTTTTGATATGTAGGATTTCTTTTTATATCCTGGATATTAGGCCCTAATCAGACAAGAGGTTCCTAAATATTTTCTCCCATTGAATATGCTGCCTTTTCATTTTCTGGCCAAACTACTTTGAAGTAGAAAAGTTTTTAGTTTGGAATTCTCATTTACCTATTTTCTTCTTTTTTTGCTTGTGACTTTGTTGTTAACTTTATAAAACCATATTCTACTACAAGAACTCAAGATGTTTCCCAACATTATCTTCAAGGAGATATATGATCTTGGCTTTATAGTTATGTCTTTGATCTTTCTTTAGTTAATATTTGTATAGGGCATGAGATGGTGAACCTCTCTTATTCTTTTTGATTTGGATATTCAGTTCTCCCAGAACCATTTCTTGAAGAGGGCATTTTTTTCCCATTTGAAGGCCTTGGTGACCTTGTTGAACATCAGTAGACCATATATGAGAGGATCTATATCAGAAATCTTAATTCAGTTCCATTAGTCAGGGTTAGTCAGTATGTCTATCTTTGTGCCAATACCATGCACAAGGTATTGAATTGGATTTCCCAATTACAAAATAAATGTTGTTGCAATTTTTATTGGGATATTTTTAACCTATAAATTAATTAGGGAAGGATGGACATCTTAATGATATATAGTTTTCCAATTCATGAACCTGGAATATTCTTCCATTTACTTAGTTCTGCTTTGATTTACTTTTAAAACATTGTTAAATTTTCCTTGGAAAAGAGCTCTACATCTTTAGTTAAGTTTATTCCTAGATATTTGATTCTTTAGTTGCTATTGAGAATGCCATTTTTTCCTTGATTCCTTCTCAGATTCCTCATAATTAGGGTACAAAAATGCTAATGATTTGTGCATGTTGATCTAATATCCTGCCATTTTTCTAAACTCATTTATCAGCTCTTTAAGCTTTGTTGTAGATTTTTCAGTGCTATCAAAGTATAGGATCATGTCATCTACAAATAGTGAAATTTTTACTTCTCCCCTTGCAATTTGGATCCTTTTATTTATTTTTCTTGCCTAAGTGCTACAGCATATACTTCTAACACAATGGTAAATAAGAGCAGTGATAGTGGTCATCGTTGTCTTTTTCCAGATCTTAGAGGGAAAGACTTTAGCATTTCACCATTGAGTATAATATTTGTTGTGGTTTTTTCATATATAAACTTTATCATGTTGAGGAAGTTTTCTTCTGTCCCTATCTTGTAAAACGTTTTTTACAAGATAGGATATTGTATTCTGTCAAGTGATTTTTCAATGTTGTTACTTTTGATTGGTTGCTTGCGTTCATCAATTTTTTTCTTTCATCAATGTAGGTTGCTGGTGTGCTTATATAAATTTGTCAATTTTATCTAAGTTACACTTCTAGTTGGCATACAGACGGTTATTGTATCCTTTTATGATACTCATGTGTGATCAGTGATAACTTCTGTGTGATCAGTGGTAACTGCTCTCTCATTTTTAATTTTATTTATTTGCATCTTCACTCTTTTTTTCTTAGCTAATTTAGCTAAGGGTTTATCAGTTTTATTAACTTTCTCAAAGAATCACTTTTTGGTTTTGTTACTTTTTTCTAGAGTTTTTAATTCTCAATTTCATTTAGTTATCCTCCAATCTTTATTTCATTTTTTCCTCTTGATTTAAGATTAGTTTGTTGCTCTTTTTATACTTCATACAGGTGTGCACTTAGATCTTTGAATTTAACTATGTCTGCTCTTTTAGTCTAAGCAATTATGGCTATAAAATTCCCTCTCAAAACCAATTTGTTGCATCCCATTCCAAGGCAGTTACTGATTTATATTGCAATTTCCTCCTTGACTCATTGATTGTCTAACAGTGAGTTGTTTAACTTCCATATCTTTCTTCCTAATCTGGTCCTCTGCCTATTATTAATTTCCAGCTTCATTCCATTGCAGTCAGAGAAATTACATAGTGTAATTTCAATCTTTCTAAATTCATTGAGACATGGTCAGTGACCTACCATGTGGTCTATCCTGCAGAATGATCCATATGTACTTGAGAAGAATGTATATACTGCTGTATTTGGGTGAAATGTTCTGTAAACATTGTAAATGATCCTATAAAGTATTCCTCATGGGCTCTGTTAATTTATTGATCCTCTGTCAAGATGTTCTATATAATGGTGATAATGGTGTATTAAATCCTCCACTATAACTGTAGAGGCTTTTATTTTTCCCCTTGAATTTTCCAATTTTTCTTTCATGTATTTTGGGGCAACCTGGTTAGGTGCATAAATGTTTATGCTTCTTCTTGGTAGATTATCATTTTATTAATATGTAGTGTATTTCTTTGTTTCTTAAAATAATTTTGCATTTATACTCTATTATGAGGGGAAGCAAGAAGAAGTGTGGCTCGCCAATCTAGTAAGCTTAAGCCCGTAGTTGGTACTGCTACTGGCCAAGCAGGGCAGCTGGAACGGGTGACAACGCCCTCGGCCTGGTACGGGTGATATCGCCCTCTCTTGCCCTATTGCCCACTTGCTGTTTAACTCCCCCCCGTTTCTTCTTTCTCGTTCCCACCTCCCTCTTATGTCCCTCCTACTTTCTCACCACACCCCACCCACCTCCCTACAACTATATAAGATGTGAGCTTCCACAATAAAGTAGACTGCGCCATCAGCCTGTCTCCGCGAACATCATTCACGCCGTCCTTACCTCCTTACCGGGCAACAATTGGCGCCCAACGTGGGGCCCCCTCCGGTCCTTCTTGTTTATTCTCTAATGTTCCACTATCTTTTTATCGTGCTTATCGCTGTCCTTGCCGTTCTCTTTGGTGCCATTCTGGCCATAGTAGCTCCGGCTGACTGGTCTTTGGCAGACCGTACCTTCCTTGCTATAGCCTTTCTCTTCATAATAGCCTCTGCCACAGCGCTTGCTTACTTTGAATTTTAATTCTAAGGACCACCACTACTCGAGCCATCAGCTCCAGCGAAGGACCTCCAGGCCACCAACTCCCAGGTCAGGACCCCCGCCCATATCATGGGCCCCAACCTTTCTATAAAGTAACACCCGCAGGTACGGGCTATTGCTGCGCTCTTGGATTGCTACAACTGTCGCGTAACGATAAAACAGTTGCAGAAATACTGGGATTTAATACTCCCAATCAATCCCTGGCTATCTACAGCGAACCTATGGGACCCAGAAACCTTCCAATTGCTCATTGATCGAATAACTTCGGCAATGGAGCACGAGAATAAAAGATTCCCTCCCGGACTCATCCCTACCTTAATTACCATTCGAGCTTGCCTTCAAGGCAGCGAACCACCTACAGCAATATTTTCTGTGGATTCTGAGGAAAAGGAAGAGAGAGATAGCACCTCGTTGGTTCTTCAATATAATAATTTAGTTGAGGAAGAGGAATCTAA
>JAQZBX010035662.1:0-24533 GCA_029593785.1 Cabassous unicinctus
TTTTTGTTACTTTCTCTGCTCAGTTAAGCTCATTTTTGTCATCCATTTATACTTATTTCATTTTATTTCCATCACAACAGAAAAAGGTAGTCTATCTCCTTTTTAAATCAAGGTTACTAAATTAAATTTTAAAAATATCTCATTTTCTAATAGTGTTTCATGATCTATATATAATCCCCCATAAAAGTTTACTAGAACCAAGATGATTAATCTTAGACCTTTTTCTTACCTGTTCATTGTGAATTATAACTAATTTCACAATTACTATATTTATAAGATTTCCAATACTTGAGTCTTTGTAGATTGTTGCAACCTGCAAGGGAAAAAATGTGGGATTAGAGGCTTAAAATTAATATTTCTTTTCAATAGTTAATTGAAAATGGTCCTGGAGCATCAACTCTCTAGCTTAGCTGTTCACTGAAATCTTCTGGGGAACTTTTGAAAATGTTAATACTTAGGCCGCATTCCTTACCAATTAAATCAGAATCTCTGGGGCTAGGACACAGGTACCAGTATTTTTTAAAATCCCCCGATATATATTTTTTAATGATTCCAATGTGAAGTCAAGTTTGAGAACCAGTATCCTAGCCCTTGTTGCTTAAAAACTGGTCCATGGACCAACAGCCTTCACACCACCTGAGGCTGGTTAGAAATGCAGACTCTCAGGCCCAGACATAGTGAATCAGAATCTGCATTTAAGCGAGATTCCCAAATAATATGAATGCACTTTAAAGAGCTTGGGGACTACTGTTCTTGAGGACTCAGTGAACAATGAAATTCATGCCTTCTGTGTCAAAATCTACAATTTAAGTGACCATACTTCATAAAAAATATAAGTTTTACCTACTCTTTTCTAATAGTTTTTATCTCATCTCTTTTGCCATGGTTGCATATTTGAAATTATGAGTATGATTATGTTTTTTAATGTTTAGCATCACTGGAATCCATGGCGATCAATTCATCATATAAAGAGCCACAGAAGAGGTCATTGGTCACGACCTCATCCTCACCCACCAAAATGCTCCAAAATTGGAAAGTGCAAATCTGCATGGGCTCAGTCTGTGATTCGTGGTTAAGGTACTATGCATTCCATGAATTCATAACTTCTTTGTGTAGCCATTACAGAGGTTAGCAATGCAGAAGGGGTATCTTCCATGGCCACTGCCTGCCTCATGCATTGAAAGCTACTTCTGATCACTATCACCTGAGCCACTGCCTAAATTAAGACGCAGTTGTTTAAAGGGGCTACATCTCTCATTTGATACCTAGATAAGGAAGAGGACATGGTGCCTGATCTTGTGGAGCTTACAGTTACTAGACGGAACAGTACCAGAACCACCACTCTATCAGCTAAAGCTGCTTCCACACAGTGCATCTACCATGGCCACTGCCTTGTGCACTGAAGAAAGTACCACCAGAGTCAGAACCAAATGCATCTCTGAAGCAGCTGACACTGCACTGTCAGCACGGACACAAATGCAAATTCCAGCACCTTTACTACTGTTTTAGCTAGACAGTCACAGATATTTACAGTTTTGTCATCTCTAAATGCAGTGATGCTTTTGGCTCTGGTGATAGCATTTTTTGGCAAGAGTTGGGGTAGCTCCATGGGGGTTGATGGTAACTTCTATTAAGACAGGGACAATCAGATGACTGGCGATTTCAAGCACATGTCTCAGCATTGCAATAGTGTCCACTTAAAAATGGAAGCTGCGGAAATTTATAATTGAATTTATAAATATTTCTTTTACATGCAGCTTTTGAAAACAAAGTATCTCATATTTGTGTCTTTTGAGTTATCCTTTGATCCTGTGAATTTAAAAGTAGATGCATTTCTAAATCAAAATACAAGGTAGAGTAGATAATTCACCTCAAAGGTATGTGCTGATGCTTTTTTCCCCAAAAAATGAAACACATTTGGTTATGACTTCTGTATTATAAGAGAACATAATTTTCCAGTACTCCACAGAAAAAAGAGCTCAAACATTATGAGGTGTCTAAATGGCTAACTACTATACTCAGTGCTCCAAATAAATATATTGACTACACAATGACAATGAATGTTATAATGTTAGCTATAAAATATACAACCACAAAAGCTCTGATGACAAAAATATTTATAGCTTCAGAGGGAAAGAGATGCTGTACCTTTGTTAAAAAGAGATGCAACTTACTAGCTGGAATTTGGAAACATATTCCAAGTGTTATGAAATTATATTTTGAAAATATATTATTACACCAAAATGTCTTTAAAAAGTAATGTGAGGGAGGAGAGTAGGTAGATCAGTGGTTGAGCTCCTGATTCCCATGTACAAGGTCCTGGGTTCAATCCCAGGGACCTCCTAAAAAAAAAAAAAGTAATGTGAGAGAAAAGATAATTCAAATAATTGTTATGCAAGAAGGATGGTGGTTACAAAGCATACTCTTTTCAGTTAATGAGACTCATGTTCAAATCCTAATAGCTACTTCTTGATAATAACACCTATTTATCAGGCTCCCAAAGGGATTCGCTGAGATGGCATACAGAAAGCACGTAGAGCAGGGACTGGGTTATAGTTTTCAACCATGGTAGCTGTTACTGTTAGTACTACTGCTTATAAACTTTTACAGAAGCAAAGGCATATCCTACATATATTGCTAGTCCTATTACATCTGTTTCAAACTAGTTATCATAGTATGCAAAGGATCCAAAAGCCTCACTGTTTCATCACTCCTTTCAATATTTATTGAGTATCTACTACCTATCAAATATGTTGCTTACTACATATACAGAGACAAATAAGGCATGATGATCTCTGTCCTTACAAACGCACAGTCTCCTAGGGGTGAAAGACACAAAAGCAGAGGGTTCATTTTAAATAAGTCTCCCCTCACGCACACACAAAAACTCAGAGTGATATTTTGCTTTTATACTATAATTGTACATTTTGTTAAAAATTAAGAATGTAATCTTTACTCACTTTAAAACTGTATATGCCTCCTGGTTTTGTTTCTTGACCATTATAATCTATGTGCTCATATACAGTATGTATACCTTTTACTACACGTAGAAGTTGAAAAGTGATATTATTTAATAAATCTATTCAACAAAGTCGAATAGTGGTTCAGGCAGATGAATGGCAACAAGGCCAGCTTGTTACTCAGAGACTTTTCTAACCAGCATGTACTATGTGTTTCTTTCATTCCTAAAATATCACCCATATTAGATTACATGATGGTAGGGTACTATGACTGCTACTTCTTCCTTACTAAAAATAAATAAAATAATAAAATAAACAAGATAAAATTTATTGAATGTTTATTGTGTGCCAGATGTGTTCTAAGTTTAAACGTATGACTTCATTTAATTCTCGTAACAAATTCTATGAGATAGGAACTATTATTGTGTCCATGTTGTAGGCAAGAAAACTAATACAGAGAAGTTGGATGGCTGGGAAGCAGCAGAACCCAATTTCCAGCCTAACCAGTCTGGCTTTAGAGCTCTGACTACTTCATCTGATATTACAGAATTCCATCATTCTTCCCCAATTCCTTCCCAATTAGCTCTCTGTAAAAAATTATTTTGAAACCTTGCTGCTGTCTTGCCCTGCTGTGGTCCCTTGGAGAAGTCATGTGTAATCAGGTGATTGACTCTATTACTGTTATAAGCTAGTTGTTAGAGCCTGGAAAATGGATTTATCGACTCTTTGTCTGTGTTTGCAACCACACTGGGGCACTGATTTCTCTTGGTCCTTAAGTATTGGACTAGCACTATTCAGGGCCTGTGCAGGTAGGGGGAGGGGCATTTGTTTTTAAAGAACAAAATTATTCCAAAGTTTGGGAAACAGTGAGTAAAAGAGAGTTAAATAAATATGTATCTACATGGAGCCTTGAATGGTATGTGTATATATGGTACAAGAATGGGGTATTGTATGCAGCATTTTGCTCGATTATATGGCCACGGTCCCCTTTTTCCCCCCCGTGGAGCATGTCACAAGTCTAGTATTCCATTTCACAGAATATACCTTAGGAAATGGTGGACTAGATTCCTAAGGTTTCTTCCTGTTTTTTAAGTCTGTGTAATATTTTTATATGAGATTATATAAAATTATATATAATTTTGGAATGCTCCTTACTAAAACTATTGTTGAGCTAATTAGAATGTTTTGAGTCTTTTCTTCTTTAAATATTTGTTTCCTAGGCATAAATAATTCGTGCTCCTTTATTCAGGTCTCATAATAGTAAAACTAATAAACATTAGTTCATGGGTATTTAACAAAAGGTAAAGAAGAATTTTTTTTTTTTAAAGTCTAGGCAAAATATGCTTCACGCAAAGCATGAAGCAAATTATTATCACCATTAACTTACCACCAGTTTGAAAATAATTTCTATATAGAACGTTAGCAAGTATTGGGGCATGAATAGAGGCCACCTTCATTAAGAAGGACAAAGTCCTTAAAAAGCTGATATTAACAAAGAAGTGAAGAGATTTGTTTACAAAACTACTATTCTTTACTTGTTCAGAAAGATCTTTTTGATTTTAAACTGGAAAATGATAATGTTTGGCATATGTGCAGAGCAAATTGAGCAAATAATTAAGAATAAACAGAACACTGAGTTAAAGCAAGGAAAAGGTAACAAACGATTATACCTAAAGTATGAAAATACGTTATTAATTTTTATTTTAGTGTGGTTGGAAATTTCTCCCCATTCTGAATAACAACAGGTACTTATTAAAATTAGTATAAGCAACTCAAAGAATTGGTGGCAATGATATAAAGCCAATATAATGTGAGGGTTTTTTGTTGATAGTTAATATAATTATGTCTTAATAAATAGGACTGATTACTGTGAATCACATGATGCTCCTTAAATTTACATTATTAAGTCTTTAACAAGGTGAATATTATAAAGTCAAACCTTTCTAAAAACAATGGAGTGTGGAAATCTCTGACACATAGTAAATATTTTTAAGGTTAATTACAATAATAAGTCACTGAGTAGCAAAAGAAACAGTCTTTACTTTATATATATTTTGGTAATTTAATAATGTATATGTAAATGCCATTTTAACCTGAGCTTTTCATCCAAATTCTCTAAGGATGAAAGTTATAGAATAGCATAAAACTGAATGTCTCTGCTCATTTGACACAAACAGTTATTGTATTAGATATACCATACACCACACTTGTGGTTTTTCCCCAGTGATTTTAAGATTAATTCCAGAAACCCTTCAAATAAAAGAGATCACTACACTAATTTTACAACATAATTACAGCATTTAAATAAGTGAATTATATTACAGGCATTATTTCTGTATCATTGGACTCAGAAATTTTGCTAAATATTTGAAAGCAAAGAAACAGAAGATAGCACAATTGTTTATTTTGTTCAGAAGGGGTAATGGTAGATAATCTCCTCTCCAAATTGTCTATATAATCCACTTATACTCAGAGCTGAAAGTATGCAGCTATTTTCTCCCCTATATCTAGAATTCAACACATGAAAATATTTTGTCATCACTTTGAACTTTGTTTGAAATAGTTCAAAATCTTTTCCCAAGTCTAAGTCACATCTTGTCTTTTTCCTAAATTACTATGACCAATTATCATTTTTCTGAGTATTTGTGTTTGAATTTTATGCCTACTAGAAAAATTAGGAAAAAAGATTCAAAATCTGAATAGCTCTTTCCATTCCCCATCAACTGGAAACATCTGGGGACACTTAAATGGAGACAGCATTCCTCTTAACTCTTAAGAGCAATTTTGGAAATGGACTTCATAAGTGGAGATAAAACAAGTTGGACTATATTTGATTATCTCTAAGTAGTGTGACCAACTGCCCAACATGGAGGGTTTCTAGGGGTAAGGGACTTTTAATACCAAACAGGGGAAGTCCCACACAAAACAGAGAATTTCCTTTCATCTTTAACATTGTTTATATCCATAAATCTAGCTATGATCATTGGTTGTTCACCAATAACAATATACACACAGAACCATAAAGTCTGCTGGCTTGCCTCTATTCTCATTTGACATTCTTTAAAAGAATGAGAAGAGAATGAAGAAAACACTAAACCCAAGTAATGTAGACATCATCTGAAGTTTGACCTCTAAGGGGGAAGAAAGCATATACAAAGCCCAAACTAGCTAAAAAGAAGACACTTCACTTTCCTAAACTTTTCCTCCTGTCCCATCTATATTTGGAATGTTCTCCTCTTCTTCATCTGCTACAGTAGCTATCTCCCTGTAGATGAAAGCCTAATGCAAAGCTGATGATAACTACAAATGGCTCTTCTTCAACTGAAAATCTGTTCTACTTAGTAGGACTAAAAATCTAGGAAGCATGTATTATGCATCAGTCTGCTGTTTTGAGCAGTCTCAGAAGCAGATTTGCTTTCCATGAATTTCAAAGGTGTGCTTTGCCTTCACTAAATGCTAACCATTAACTTTGGCCTTAAACTCCCACGGACAACTTCAGTTATCTTAAGGTATGCTAAACAGTGATGATATTTATTTTTATTTAAAATACATATAATAAAACTTTTCTGCATGGAGATGTTGCCAAAATATGTGTAGCTATTCCAAATACCATTAATCTTGTCTTCTTTTACTCCTTCTAGTCCGTATTTCCAAAGCACTGGTATCAGAGTTATCTGTCATTTACCTTGCTTCAAAAACCTGCTGCATATATAAAACCTAATATTTCCCTTCAATCTCTCCCTCCACAATTTCCTTAATGAATGTCATCTCCTTTAACCATCTTTAATTGCAAAGTTTATCCCACAGTGCTTCACATAATTGATACAATTTCCAAGGGTCCCAGCTGACATCCTCCACCATCAATGTCCTCATTGGAATCACTCCAAATGAGCATGCCACAAGCACATCTAGATAATTGCCAGTCATTCTTCCTTCAGATTCAGGAGAAGTTAAAAAAAAAAATTCATCAGGATATATTCCTATCAATGGGTATGCTTTCATTTTAAAAATTCAATTCAAATAAATAAAATGAGTGCCTATATTACACAAATTTCAGACAATCTTTTTGAATCATCTCTGTTTTTCATCTGTCACAATATCACGCATTTGAAAAAAGTATTACTTTTACTTAACCATTCATTCATTTAATAAATTCATTCATTCATTCATTCAATAAATATTTATTGAATGTCAACTTTGTGCCAGATACTGTGTTCAGGCAATGCAGACCATGTAGTCTTCTATAAGAATTTAAGGTAAATGCAATGTATAAGGTAGATGATGGGTTTTACAGGATTTCTGAGTTACAAAGAACTTAACCTGGGGATGTCTCACTAAAGGAAATTTACAAAGGCTTATTGACGTGTTCTGGCCAAAATTTTCAACCAAATGGGACATAAGTTCCTATATGTGAATATTGGTATTTCCAGCCAAGAGATATTTGCCAAATCCCTGAATCTGTATATATAAGTGATCATATAATCAGTCTATTAAACCAGGATACTTCTCAGTGTGAAAAGGGATGCTTCTGGTAATTACTCGAAAACAACAGGCCTAAATGTGGGACTTGCCCTGGGCAGTAGGAGGATGTAGTAAGCCACACATAATCACTTGGGACAAGTCTGTGCTACTGCTCACACAGAGCAGATGCGCTTCACCAGTGCTAAATTCTTTTCCACGGATACCTGTACCATCACTGTGTTAGACAGGCTTTAACATCAGATCCAAGACTTTTACAGCTACTGTGAACTTCCATCCCTAATTTGCCAAGGCAGAGCAATTAGTAATATCCTACCCCTTTATTCCCATAAATACATATATAATTTAAAAGATCACGTGTCCCAATCTCTGATTTGGAAAATGTAGTGGTAGTAAAAATAGTAACCTGCCACGGAAATAGGGTAAAGTTTTAAAATTCAGATGCAAAGGGTAAAACCGCCAATGTTACTAGGATCTTCCCTGTTACCAGGGGGCAGAAACCATTCATGTGAAGTAAAATGTAACTCAAACATGTTCTAGAAGGGGTTTCAGAGATTTTTAAAAGTTGTCCAAACAACAGAATGAGATGCCATACATTTATCTAAACTAAATTTCAATGAAAATTGTTTTTGGCTTACACCTGAATACAATTTGTGTACATCTAGACTTTGAAAATTACATTTCTAAAATTAAATACAAAAAATTATTAAGTTAAACATTTTAGGAAATATGAAAGACAAGTTAAGTGTACTCACAATTGACATTAGAGTTAGTAAGTAGTGCTGCAAATTCTGTCCATGATGGAGAACCATTTTAGCATCAGCTGTAACCATAACTTCCACATATCTTGGATATGATAAAAAACGTTTTTTCCTGGAATGTAATGGACTTCTTGCATCTTCCAATGATATATTCTTTGAAGGGTATTGCAAAACTATTTCCTTCTTTATATTATGATCTTCATTCATGTTGCTGTAGTTATGAAAGGGTAAAGTGGTTTTCTTTATTTCACTTTCTGGGGTGGAAGAAGAAAATAATGTGGAACCATTAAACAATGTAACTAAAAATATTGCACAAAATAAAATAGTCAACAATATTTAATACTTACACATCTGCTTCCAATGTGAAACAATGAAAGGATAAAAAGAAATTATTTAAAACATTGTACAGCATTATCATAAACATTAATTCATAGCAGTGAAAAGTTTGCAAAATGTTTAGCTACTCATAGATTGTACTTAGAAAACTAAATCTTATTTTAACTGGTAAAACTATTCAAAAACATTTACTAAGCACTGAATATAAAATAAAAATGAATAAAGGAGTCCTTATGCTCTTTTCAATAGGTAAATTGAGTTCTCAAGCCACCAATGGTATTTAACTTCACTACAGAGTAATCACATGTTGTTGACTGAAACTTCATAAAAGATAGACCAAAACAAACTGTCATTATACAATATGTGAAAACATGAATAACAGAAAATCAACCCATGTAAAGAGTGGCTTTTGAAAACCAGTAAGTCAAAATGCTGTCATAAAGTTTTGTAAATACATTAAAAATACATTGTTTATAATATACCTGGTTATTTTTCTTATGCTTGTTTATATATAAATACATCATTAAACATTAAACATTACTGAATATTGGAAATTATAGCCACTGCTTTAAGCATATGTGGCTATATGTCTTTAGAGAAACCATTTTTAATTCTTAATTACTTGTGCTCATGGAAAAAAAAATCACAGACAGAATGGTTGTCTATCCAATTTCTCCTTTCTTTTTCTTTTCTTTTTGAATTCTTAATTACTTGTGCTCATGGGGAAAAAAAATCACAGACAGAATGGTTGTCTATCCAATTTCTCCTTTCTTTTTCTTTTCTTTGCTAAACTTTCTGCCAATTGTTTGGTGGAAGTTTGAACAGAAAAATGGGCCAAAGGAAACAAGTAAAAAGAAATAAAAAGTCCTGGGAGGTTCAGAAATCAAATACCAAAATATCAAGACTTAGTTGTACTATAAGATTAGGCATGAATATAAAAGTATATTCTTATTATAAAAATAATTCATTTCACTTTAAATAAGCAGAAATCCTATGGTTGTAAGAAAGGAACACTGAATCTCTACAAATGAACTTCTTTTCCTAATTTCTAAAACTATCCTAGCTTTTTTAATATTACTTTGCTCTTAGGTTTTAAAATGTATCTCAGTAGGGAATTCTATAAATGTGGCAAACTGAGTGTACAGTTCCTACCACCTTCCTGCTGGAGTGCCTCAAACACTAAAATAACCATGGCTAATTACTGGACCCTGGAGCCCACTCTAAATATATATGATATAGCCAAATCCCAGAGTTATCAGGAAGAAGGTAATTCATGCATTGATTTGCTTATTTGGTCATCCATTACATTCATTTGAAATAAACATTTATTGAGCAACCTACTATATAGCAAGAAATATTTAGAAATTGATAAGCAAATAGCATCTCATAACAGCTTATATTCTTGGGGGAAGAGACAAAAATATAAATAAACAAATATTTAAGAGTAAAATGCCAGATAACTTTAAGTGCTTCCGTAAAAACTTAACCAAGAGACAAAGGTGACTAAATCTGCCAGAAAGACTAAATTAAAAACAAACAAACCAACAAACAAAACTGATAATACCAAGTGTTAGCAAGATTGTGGAGTAACTTTGCTCACACATTGCTGGAGGGAATTTAAAATGGCACAATCTCTTTGGAAAACTATCTGGCAATTTCTAATAAAATTAAACATGTATCTCCTCTATGATCCTGCAATGCTACTCCTAGGTATAAACCCACATGAAAGGAAAACATATAGCCACAAAAAAGACTTGTATAAAAATGTTCATGGCAGTTGTATTCATAATAGCCAAAACCTAGAAGCAACTGAAATGCCCAACCATAGTAGAAAGCAAGGAAGGACTGAGAAGCAAGCTTCATGAAGAGATGATTTCTCTGCTGTGGGAAAGGCTGGCTGTGTTGACTGATTTGGAAGCAATGGGTGTGACTTACCATGAGGGGCTATAGGCAGTCCCTACCCTGATAAGAGAAGAGCCTCTTTTCACACTCCTGGAAAAGATAAACTCCCACATTTCAAACCATTTACCACTGGTCTTTAGAGAAAAACAAGTCACATCTTATCATCCATTGCCTGTTATATCCCACTGCCTGAAAATCTACCAAAGTCTGGCCAACCTGGATGCTAAGAAATCCTCTATCTCACTGTTAACAATAGTAATTTTTAAAGAACACAACTTGATTAGGGAAGCACTGCATGTGGCTTGAAGAAGTCAAACTGAAAGAGGCTTAACTAGATTAGATGACTTCTGTTCACGCAAAAAAAAAAACCAAAAAAGAAATAATTAAAATGAAATGGTAACAATGAAGGAGGTTAATATTAGAGCACACACATAGAGTTTCTAGAACAAAAAAATATAAATTTCAGCTTTAAACATTCAATTGTGAAGGGATTAATCAAGAAAAAATAGGGAGAGAAAAAGTAGCCCATAAACATTAATAAGCATTAACAAGAACAAATTACAAACAACTTGATAAAAAATTCTTTTAGAAGAAATGGGCACATTCATAGAAAAGTTCAACTTACCAAAGCTATTCTAAGAAGAATTACAAAGTCTGAATGGCCCTCTAACTTTTTTTAAAAATTGAATATATAATTAATCCTTACCCCAAAAAAAATCCAATCTCAAAATTCTTCACCAGATATTCCACAAAACATTTAAAGAAGAAATAATACCAATCTTACACTCTTCGAGGAATTGAGGAAAAAAAGAATCCAAACTTACTTCATGAAGCACTGAGAAAATGAAATAGCAGAACATCTTCATGATATTAGTAAAGAAAAGATTCCCTAAACAGGACACACACAAAAATTAATCATAAAGACTATTCATGTGACTAAATTAAGACTATGAACTTCTGATCATTAAAAGACAACATTGTGCGAATATTCTCGCTGCCCTGATTTTGTGATAATCAGGGTAGGCTAAACATTCACTATATAAGAAACCATGCATGTGTCCCTAGGTCTGGTTTTTAGAATGCTGGTGATAAACTAAGCCTGATTTATTATATGACCATCCTGTAAGGAAAATGACTGTAACTCTAGGTATCTTTGGTCAACCTAAGAGATACAGCAGGGGGATGGATGTGGCTCAAATGGTTGAGTGTCCGTCTCCCATATGGAGGGACCTGGGTTTGATCCCTGGGACCTCCTGGTAAAAATGAAAAAAAAGAAAAATATAGAAGGCACGCAGGCCACTAGGCTCCATGCGCAGGTGCACCGCCAGGCCCCACGAGCGGGTACACCATCAGGTCCCGTGGGCGGGTGAGCCATCAGGCCCCGTGAGCCACGCAACAAGATGATGACGTACCAGGAGAGTGACACAAGGGAGAGCCAAGACGAGATGCGCCGAATAACCAGGAACTGAGGTGGCGCAGGCCGTAGGACGTCTCTCTCCCACATCGGAGGTTCCGCGGATTGAATCCCAGAAAAGACGGGAGGAGAAGGATGAGAAGAGAGGGCAGGAAACAGACACGGAGAGTTGCCCAGTGAATGGACACAAAAGCAGCAAAAACAGGGAGGGGAGTAAAAATGGATAAAAGTACATAAATAAATAAATCCTTAAAAAAAGTATAGGGGAGTAAGATACGGACTATAGTTAGTAGTAATACTTTGATGATGCTCTTTCATGATTTGTTAACAAATGTTTCACAACAATGCAAAGTATTTTTGGTGGGGTGTGTGTGGGAGCCCTGAGTGATGTTATGCATGGTTGTTTTGTAAGTTCACAATGTATACTGAACACATAGTTTATGTATGTTCATGTATGAATGATATACTTCAATAAATTATTTTTAAAAAGACAACAATATCATTAATGAAGTAGAAGATATATATATATATATCCAACAAAGGGCTTATATGTGGATTACAAAAGAAATTATTACAAATAAATAAGAAAAAAGACTAGCAACACAATAAAAATAAGGGAGACTTGAATACATCATACAAAATCCAAAGGCCAATAAAATATGAAAAGGTGCCCCAAAATTATTGGTAATCAGGGAACTGCAAATTAAAATACAAGGAAACATCATTTATACATGCACTGGAATGGCTAAAATGAAAAAGACTGAGAATAACAAGGGGTTGTGATAATATGAAGCACCTGAACCTCTCATATACTGCTGGAAACAGTGAAAACGGGCACAACCACTTTGGAAAATTTCAATGTGGAAGGAGGGAACTGGGACAGATCACATATTTTAGTGAAAATGGGACATAGTAACTGTTTACTTTTAATACATTAATATATATGTGTGAGCATTTAAAACTGTTTAAAAAGGCACACTACCAAAGAAAAACAGAGATACCCAGTAGAACTTTCAACTTAATGGAGGAAAGGTGAGAATGACTAAAAAAAGAGTCAGCAAATGTAAGAAAATAAGGAATAAAGAAGAACCGTTAGAATATCATTAATAGGAAATTCAAATAGTAATACTTAACACATATAGTACTTTTTATAAGACAGGAACTGTTCTGGTAACTTTATTTTTATTAAACTCATTTTCAATCCTCATGAGAAATGTATAAGATAGGTACTATTATCAATCTCATATTACAGATAAAGAATCTACAACATAGAGTGGTTAAAAAACACACATCGCACACACAGCTGATAAGTGATGGAGCTGGAGATGAAAACAATAAAAGGAACAAAACTAAGTAGATCATTTTTCATAAAACAAGGTGAAAAGGTTAAATTTGCCTATCAAAAAGCAAAAGATGCTTCAGAATTGAATTAATAAATGAAATCCAGCCATACGTTAACTAATAAGTAGAACAGATGGGATTCAAGACCTGGGGTGTGGCTCCAAAAGAAGATAAAAGGAAAAAATTAAGAGAATAATAATTTAGACACTGATACAACTTTATCACAACCAATTTCAAAAGTTTAATTTCCATAGCAACTCTATGTCAAAATAAAGTAATGTAGAACAAATCTATAATTTTATACTTCATCAACACACAACAGTGTGAATGAATCTTGTCAATATAAAACTAAGTGAAAAGTGTATTTTGACATAGTTAAAAGCTAAAATAAAAGTATATACTTTTACAAATATATATGGATGCAATAAGACTACATAAAAAGAAAACAAGGAATTAACAAACATGGAATTTAGAATGATGGTTGTCTCAAGTGAGGTGAAGCAGGAAGACAAAATGAAGGGGTAGGTAAAGTGGCTGCATAAAGGATTGCTGTCCAAGAACTATGTTATGTTTTGATTCATATATTCATGGAGATGTGTTATTAACAAATTCTTAGGAAATAGTAATACACTAAAGTAATTGCCATTAAAAACATAACATGCCAGTTTTCATCACTGTCTTGTATTATTGTTTTGGTAATGCTAGATAAACCAGTAAGACAACAAAATGAAATAAGTAGTATAAGGGAGAAAGTTGTTTTGTTGGTGGTAGTTATTTTGTTTGATTGTTAGCAGAGGAAAGGGTTTTATAACTAGAAAATCCAAGGACTAAATTAAAAACTATTTAAACTAACAATTCTCAACACAGGAATAACTGAATAATGGAATCTTATGCAGCTGTTAAAAGAATGAAATGGGTCTATGGGTTTTGATATGGAAAGATGTCCATGATGTATTTTTAAGTAAAAATATAAGTGACAGAAAAACTATATGTATAATGTGTATAAGAATATGTATAGCATGATTCTAATTTTGTAAAACAAAATCTCTCAAAATATGCAAATGTATATTTGCAAAAAATGTGTATAATAAACCAAAAAGGCAAGGAAGTGTACATCCCAAACTTAACATGGCTATTGTGGAAAGGCATAACTGTAGAGGAGTTTTAAAGTATGCTTTAAAGACAACATCTATGACTATTTACAGGCTAGACATTTAATCTTGTTACTGTTTTTATATTTACAATTGAGCAGCATAGCAAATTATGGCAAAGTGAACATTTCCAAATACTCTACATAAATGGCAATTATTCAAACCATAGTCATCAATTCAATTACAACATTTCCATGTAATGCTTCTCTTTCTATTTATGTTCCCTTAAGTCAAATGTTAAAATGATACCTTGTCCTTTATTAATAATAAGTATAAGGAGTTTCAGGAAGATGTCATCAGAGTAGGTAGGTAGGGCTCAACTCTCTCACACAAACAATGGAAAAAGGGCCAAAAGCTGTCCAAGGGACCTGCTTTGAGGGGTCAGCAGACCAGGACAGTGTTACACAACTCCCAGGAGGACAAGGGACAGAGAGAAGAAGAACCCAAAACAACAAATGAGTCACTAAACCCCTGCGGCAGCCAGGAAGGGCTCCCATCTGCCACTCTCAAGATATTAAGCCGAAATAAAGCCCCTGGCTCACTGCAGTCAACCAAGAAGAGAAAAGACATATTCCTCCCTGTCAACTGTTACAAGAAAAGAGGGAGGGTGAGTTGGAGGGCTTTTCTTCAATGAATTTGGCCAGCAGAGCCTGCTTTGAATCTCAGCTCTAGCCAGACCAGAAACATAGGAGAGCAGAGGTTGAAAGAAACACCTCCATGGAAAGTTTCACCAGAGATCACCATCTGCTGGCAGGCTAGGAAACTACAAGGAGAAAAGCTGCTCTTAGGTCTCTCTTTAGTCCCACCCCTGGGAGAAACTCTGTACCCTATTAGTGAGTCCCTGGCCCAATTTTGATAACATAAGCTGAACAATTTAAAAGATGTAGAGTAAGTTGAACCAAAAACATCAAAGAAGAGCCAGGAAAAAAAAAAAACCAGTCAAGAGAGAAAAAACATCTGAAACCAAATATTTGGATGCCCAGACATCAGCAAAAAAATATATAAGCCACATGAGGAAACAGGAGAGATGGCCTAGTCAAAGGAAAAAACCAAACATTCTGAAGAGATTCAGGATATAAAACAAATAATCAATGATAATCATACAACTCTCCTAATCAATTCCAAGAAATGAAGGAAAATATGACTAAAGAGGAAAAGAATGTTAAGAAGACACTGGATGACCATAAAGAACAATTTGAAAGCTTGCAAAGAAAAGTAAGAGTTTAAGGGAATAAAAGATATGATGGATGGGATTAAGAATAAATTAGAGGCAGATACCAGCAGATTTGAATTGATCGAAGACAGAATTAGTGAATTCAAGGACAGAACACCCAAACTGGAAAAGATAGGAGAACAGAAAGAGAAAAAAAATGGAAAAAAGGAACAGGGTCTCAGGGAATTAAATGACAACATGAAACGCACAAAAATATGTATTATTGGTGTCCCAGAAGGAGAAGAGAATGGAAAAGGGACAGAAAGGCTATTTAAGGAAATAATGACCGAAACTTCCCAACCCTTATTAAAGACATAAATATCAATATCCAAGAAGCCCAAATGGAATAGATCTGAATAGACCTACTTTGAGACACCTACTATTCAGTATAAAAAATATCAGAGATAAAGAGAAGATTCTGAAAACAGCAAGAGAAAAGGAAAGTATTACATACAAGGGATGCTAAATAAGATTAAGTGATGACCAATCATCAGAAACAATGGAGGCAAGAAGAAAGTGGTATGATGTATTTAAGGCACTGAAAGAGAGAAACCGCCAGCCAAAAATACTCTATTCAGCAAAACTGTCCTTCAAAAATTAGAGTAAGTTTAAAATCTTCACAGACAAAAACTGAGAGAGTATGCTACCAAAAGACCAGAATTACAAGAGATACTAAATGGAGTGCTGCAGGCTGGAAGGAAAAAACAAGTGTGAGAGACTTGAAGAAGAGTATAAAAATGAAGACTATTAGTAAGGGTAAATTAAAGGGTAAAAGACAGACAATAGTAAGACATGACAATGGAAAGCCAAAGGACAAAATGGGTGAAGTACATAAAGCCTTTACAGTAATAACATTGAATGTTAATGGCTTGAACTCCCCAATAAAGTGAAATAGACTGATAGAATGGTTTAAAAAATATGAGCCATCCATATAGTGTCTACAAGAAATTCACCTCAGACATAAGGACAGAACCAGGTTGAAAGTGAAAGGTTGGAAAAAGATATTCCATGCGAAGAGTAACCAAAAAAGAATCATAGTAGCTATACTAATGTCAGACAAAATAGATTTTAAATGAAAAACTGTTTTAAAGGATGAAGATCAATGTATATTAATAAAAGTAGTAATTCACCAAGAAGAAATAACTAAAATAAAACCTTATGTACCCATCCTGGGTGCCCCAAAATACATGAGGCAAGCACTGGCAAATCTGAAGGGAGAAACAGATGTCTCTACAATAGTAGTTGGAGACTTCAATACACCATTCTCAGTATTGAACAGAACATCTGGACAGAGGGTAAATAAAGAAACAGAAAGCTTGAAAAATATGATAAATGAACTAGACCTAACAGACATTTATAAAGCATTACAGCCCAACATAGCAGGATGTACATTCTTTTCAAGGGCTCATGGATCCTTCTCCAGGATAGACCATATGTTGGGTCACAAGACAGAGCTCAATAAATTTAAAAATATTGAAATTATACAAAACGCTTTCTCTTATCATAATGGAATAAAGCAGGAAATCAATAATGGAAGAGAAAAAGGAATATTCATAAATATATGGAGATTAAAAAACACACTCAAATAATCAATGGGTCAAAGAAGAAATTGCAATGTATTCAGTAAATATCTTGAGATGAATGAAAATGAGAACACAACAGATTAAAACCTATGGGACACCACAAGGCAGTGCTGAAAGGGAAATTTATAGCCCTCGATGATTAACTTGAAAAATAAAAAAGAGCTAAAATTGAAGATCTAACATCACACCTGGAGAAACTAGAAAAAGAACATAAAACTAATCCTAAACCAAGCTGAAGGAAAGAAATAGTAAAGATCAGAGCAGAAATAAATGAAATTGAGAACTAAAAAACAATAGAGAGAATCAACAAAATAAAAAATTGGTTCTTTGAGAAAATCAACAAACCCTTAGCTAGACCGACAAAGAATAAATGAGAGAAAAGATGCAAATAAATAAAATGGAAATGAGGGGGGAACATTACCACTGACTCCACAGAAATAAGAGAGATCATAAGAGGATACTATGTCCAAAAAACTAGACAATGTAGATGAGATGGACAAATTCCTAGAAACACACAAACCACTACACTGACCCTAGAAGAAATAAAAGACTCTAACAAACCAATCACAAGTGAAGAGACTGAAACAGTCATCGAAAACTTCCCAAAGATGAAAAGCCCAGGAACTGATGGCTTCACAGGTAAATTCTACCAATCCTTCAAAGACGATCTAATACCAATCTTGCTCAAGCTCTATGAAAAAACTGAACAGGAAAAAATGCTACCAAACCTATTCTAAGAAGCCAACATCACTCTAATACCAAAACCAGATAAAGATATTATGAAAAAAGAAAATTACAGACCAATATCTCTAATGAATATAGATACAAAAATCCTCGACAAAATACTTGCAAACGGAATCCAAAAGCACGTTAAAAGAATTATACACCATGATCAAGTAGGTTCTGTTCCAAGTATGCAAGGGTGTTTCAACACAAGAAAATCAATAGGTGTAATAAACAACATTATTAAATTGAAGAAGAAAAATCACACAATCCTCTCAATTGATGCAGAAAAGGCATTTGACAAAATACACATCTTTTCTTGATAAAAACATTCCAAAAGATAGGAAAAGAAGGAAGCTATTTTGTGCTAGAAGTTCTAGCTAGAGCAATTACGCTAGATAAAGAAATAAAAGGCATCCAAATAGGAAAGGAAGTAAAACTTTCAATATTCATTGATGATGTGTTCCTATATCTAGAAAATCCTGAAAAATCCACAACAAAGCTAGTAGAACTAATAGACAAGTTCAGCAAAGTGGCAGGATACAAGATTAATATGCAAAAAATCAATAGCATTTCTGTGCACTGTTGATGAGCAAGCTGAAGAAGAAATCAGAACAAAAATCCATTTACTGTAACAACTAAAAGAATCAATTTAAGAATAAACTTAACCAAGAACGTAAAGGACTTGTATTTAGAAAACTATCAAACATTGCTAAAAGATACCAAAGAAGAAAATAAATGGAAGGACATTCCATGTTCATGGACTAGATAGAAAAATATTGTTAAGATGTCATTTCTACCCAAACTGATTTACAGATTCAACGCAATCCCAATAAAAACGTCAACAGCTCGTTTTGCAGAAATGGAAAAGCCAATTATCAATTTTATTTGGAAGAGTAAGGGGCCCTGAATAGCCAAAAATATCTTTTAAAAAAAAAAGAAGAAAAAAGTTGTAGGACTCTCACTTCCTTACTTTAAAACATATTACTTAGCTACAGTGGTTAAAACAAAACAAAACAAAACAAAAAAGCATGGTACCAGCATAAAGACAGACAGATTAACCAATGGAACTGAATCAAGAATTCAGAAATAGACCATCACATCTATGGTCAAGTGATTTTTGACAAGGCTGTCAAGCCTTCCCAGTTGGGCCAGAACAGTCTATTCAACAAATGGTAATGGGAGAACTGGATAGCCATATCCAAAAGAAAGAGGACTCCTACCTCACACCTTATACAAAAACTAACTCAAAATGGATAAAGGACCTAAATATAAAAGCAACAACCATAAAACTCCTAGAAGAAAATATAGGAAACCATCTTCAAGGTCTTGTGATATGCGGTAGTTTCTTAAACTTTACAACCTAAGCACTAGCAACAACAACAAAAAAAGATAAATGGGACCTCCTCAAAATTAAACACTTTTGCACCTCAAAGGACTTTGTCAAAAGGGTGAGAAGCAGCTGACTAAGTGGGAGCAAATATTTGGCAACCACATATCCAATAAGGGTTTAATATCCATGATTATAAAGAGATCATTAACTCAACAATAAAAAGACAAACTACCCGATTAAAATATGGGCAAAAGACTTGAACAGACAATTGTCCAAAGAAGGAATAAAAATGGCGATAAAACACATGAAAAACTGTTCAACATCACTAGTGATTGGGGAAATGCAAATCAAAGCTACAATGAGATATCATTTCACACCTATAAAAATGGCTGCTATTAAAAAGTCAGAAAACTACAAGTGTTGGAGAGGATGTTGAGAGATAAGATTGCTTATTCACTGTCGGTGGGAATGTAGAATGGTACAGCCACTGTGAAGGACTGTTAGTTCCTAAAGAAGTTGAATATAGACTTGTCATGTGACCTCACAATACCACTACTAGGTATATACCCAGAAGAACTGAGATCAGTGACACAAACAGACATCTGCACACGATGTTCACAGCGGCATTATTCACGATTGCCAAAAGATGGAAACAACCCAGGTGTCCATTAACCAATGAATGGATAAACAAATTGCAGTGTATACACACGATGGAATATTATGTAGCTGAATAGAAACAAAGTTGTGAAGTATTTGACAAAATGGATTAACACAGAGGACTTTATGTTGAGTGAAGCAAGCCAGGCACAAAAGGACAAATACTGTTAGACTGTGCTATTAATGAACTAAATATATTACGTAAACTCGTGGAGTTAATAGTTAGAATATAGGTCACAAGAAAATAGAATGAGGATAAAGAATAGAAAGCTGAGGGTTAATCTATGCAGAATTGGTTAAAAAAAGTTGTTTGTAAATCTTTGGAAATGAATAGAAATGGTGAAAGGACATCACAGTATTTTTAACTAACGGAGCTATTATATGGGTATTGATAGTGGTTGAAAGGGAAAGTCTAAGGACATATATATTACTAGAAGGAAACTAAAAAATGTAACCTTGGACTGTGTAACACAGTGAAACCTCATGTAAAATATGAATATGGGTAATATTGCATATCTAAGACTTTTTATAAATACAAACATACTAGAGAGACAAAAACAGAATAGCAATTATGTACGGCAGGGGAAGCATACAGAGATTGAGAGGTGATGAAGTTTCTTTTTGTTTGTTGGTTTGTTTGTCTGTTTTTATTTATTATTTTTATTATTGAAATAATGAAACTACTCTAATAATGACCGCTAAGTGATGAAGGCACAACCATGTGATTATACCAAATACCATTGATTGTACACTTTGGATGGATTTATGCTTTATTAATAAGTTTCTATAAAAGTGATTGTTAAAATAAATAAATAAATAATGACAAGTATATTATGACTCAAAACTAATTTAGAACAAATCAAACCATCAAAGCATGCTTTGAACATAAAATTTTAAAAATTGCATCAGTGAATATAATCCTTAAAGGAGCATGGTAGATTTCAGAATTCAGAGACAATGCTAAAAAATGATAATAATTATCATCATATAATAAACTATTTAAAGGAATTCTGTTAAATGATGATGCCATTAGAAACGCACAATTCTGTTTGCTTGTTTTAGTGGCAACTCACAGTCAACATATACAACACCAATTTCATCATTTTTATTTTCCTTTTCCTGGATTTCCAATGTCTATTAATGTGAGCAATAGCCTCCCAATACCCATACCTCACACTCAAAACTGTAAACCATCATTGGGCTCTTTCTATCCTTCCTTGGCCCTTTCTATCCCAGTCACCAAGTGTTGCCATTTCTTCTTCAAAATGTTCCTCATATTGCTTCTCTTGTCAACAATTTCCTTGCCTCTAAACATGTTCACTTCCTTCTGACCTTAAAAGATTATTAGAATCATGAATGAATAGCGGGATATAAAGAGTCTTCCAAATGGCCCCACCATCTTCATTCTCTTGTCCCTCCCTCTCATCCTGCACTTATGTCCAAAAAGATTTGGTTTCAGGAACATCCTTTTTTATCTCATCCTCATTCAAGAAACAACCCTGGATTCTTATTGCCCATAAGATAAAGCCTAAGCCCATCCCCGTCAGTCTACCACTAACCATAGCTGCCGCCACCATCAAGCTATAAACTTCCTAAAGACTGAGAACACAGTTGGGCAATGTGTTCTGCCCTTTCTAAAGTGCCCAATAAATATTCATGGAAGAAAGGAAAAAGGATTTAGGAGGTGGGAAGGAAGGAGGAGGATGTAAAGATGGAAACAAAGAAAGGAAAGAAGGAAAAAATGGCAGAGAGAAAAGGGAAGGGAAGGAAGGAAGGGAGGGAGGGAGGAACAGAGTCTGAGAAAAGGAAGATATTGAGCAACAGGACAAAAGAAGGTTTAAGGTAAGAGGTATTCTAATTGTAAAGTACAACAACAGCAAGTTAAAGACTTTGACTTTTCTAACATCAAATACAACACTCACCCTGTCCCTTACACAAAGGCTAGGCTTGATGCTAATGCTCTGTATTTGACCTGGGGAGGAAACACGTATTATACTTCTTCAAAGGTGTATAACCATCTGTTTGTTTGTTTTTTAATATATATTTTTTATTTATTTTTAAAAGATACTTAGATTACATAAAATGTTACATAAAAACATATAAGGGATTCCCATATGCCCCACTCCCCACACCTCCCACATTTTGCCACATTAACAACATCCTTCATTAGTCAGGTACATTCATTGCAATTGATGAACACATTTTGGAGCATTGCCACTAAGCATGCATTATAGTTTAAATTGTAGTTTACACTCTCTCCCACTCAATTCTGTAGGTTATGGCAAGATATATAATGGCCTGTATTTGTCACCGTAATGTCATCCAGGTCAATTCCAAGTCCTGAAAATGTCCCCATATTGCACCTCTTTTTTCCTCTCCCTGATTTCAGCACCTCCACTGGCCACTGCCTCCACATCAATGATAAAAGTTCTCCCATTGCTAGAATCACAATAAGTCTATAGTAGAATACCAGTAAGTCTACTTCAGTTCATATTTTATTCCCCAATCCTGAGGATTCTGGGATGGTGATGCCCACCTCACCTCTGATTGAGAGGGGGCTTCGGTCCCATATGGCTGATGGATGGGACTCTCTTGCTTGCAGTTGTAACAATCTGTTTTTAAAATGAGGACATAAAATCAAATGAAACGCATTCTACAACAATCAGTATTTCCTACCATTTGGTGACTTCCCCATAAAACCTCCAGCTCAAATAATTCAGTATGCATTGAAAGAAAATGTGCTTATCAGAAATATTGTGAAATGTAACGTATATTTTCTCATGATCTAAACTTTTTCTGGTTCCATTATATGCCATATGTTGTTACACTATTGAGTTTTCTTTTTGATAGTATGAACAATGATAATAAACATAACATTTACTGAGTGCTTATTATGTACCAGATACGTATGTTATTCTGTTTATACTGATTATACCGGTACATTTCACATATGTTATCTTCTTTATTAGTAACATCAACTCTATAAGGTAGGTACTACTATTATTATCCTCATTTTATATAGGAAGAAACTGGGGGACAGGAAGGTTAAGTAAACTGTCTATGGTAAACTAGCTAATAAAATATAATTTTGGAACATACTTATTTTTTAAAATTTAGCATTTTTTAAAATACATAAAAAATGTATAAAAATTTACAACCCTATGAATTTTCAATATTACTAGAAATCTCAAATACTATTTATTATAGAATAGCTCAGAAAATATTTTATAGTACTTATTTCAAAGAGTTTAACAAATTACTAATTAGGGCCCACAAGTACTAATAATAAATGTGCAGAAGACTGTGGACTTGCCTGTAGCCAGCTGAAACTTGAAAAATAAAAGAATCATGACATCATTTGGCCTCCTTGCATCCCTGAATCAGTATCTATTACTGTGCATGTGTTAAAGCGTGGAGACATGTGACACAGGTTAAATGAAATATCAACAGCCACCAACTGAATAAATGGCATAAGAGTGAAATGAATTCAGATTTCCTAAATATCAATTACTACATCTGAATTCCACATCATAAGATTCTTCTAAAGGTCGTAAGTGGTAACACAGGGAGAATGATAAGAATTTAGTAACCAGGGATGTAACAGAAAATACTGCTTCCTAGAAGACTAAAAGAGGAACTAGCTAGTTGAAGTCATACGGGACCTACTCCTCCTTATATTAAATTACAGAAGGAAAAAGCTGAGCTGAGATTTGAATATAAAGGCATTTGGCTCCGCTTGGGATCAAGGCGGGGGACAAATCCATTACTGCCCTTTCACTCTAGTGCCCATGAAAGAAAAAAAGAGTGAAATGGAAACCCCCGAATTACTCCCATTAATCATACATCCAGCAAGAAATCCTAGTTCCTTCCCCTATGAGTGCTGCGAGGACAAAGGAGCACTGTAGCCAAGGATCACAGAGTAAATACCCTTTCTTCTTCCACATTCCCCAGAAAACAACCCAAGAGCTTGTTCTAAAGGAGTATAAGAGATTTCCCTAACAAGCTGAGTCGGGGATTCTTAGCGAGATCAGGAGTTGAAAACAGGCACACATTCATTCATAAATTCAACGCCTTAAGGATTTTTTTAAATAAGAGGGACATGTACCTGCTGTCTCTTGTCAGCTTTTAGCATAACAACCTCTATGCTTGAAGGGTTAAAAGAAGTGGCACACTTGTGTGGCCCTTTGCATTTTGCAAAGTGCCTACCCACACCTTCCAATCCTATCCTTTAGTAGAAATTCTAAGCAAAGAAATGAGACAAAGAGAAACTCACCAACTGACACAAATGTCAAAAGAGTTAAATTTATACAGCATATCAATATGCTATTCCAAACTCCTATTTATTTCTTCTTGAAAAGATGTGTGTTTAAAAATCTTTTATCAAAAATTAAATCCGTACCCTAGCCTCTTAACATGTAAATGAAATGTAACATTTCATTCTTTAAAGAAAATTCAGGTATTCAGAAATCACATGGAACATTGATATATAGTGTATTTCTTTTTCAAATTTATATGCCTTCTGAAATTAGAATAAATCATGACACTATCAATATTGACAAGAATACTTAATTCTACCTTATCAATCTTATCTTCCTATTTTGAGACAAGCCTTCAAGGCAGTCCATCACCAAACCACGTCCTCTTATGATTTACACCCTATAACCCCTTTGTTTTTTTTTT